>MBAC02000204.1:0-32721 GCA_001712635.2 Nothophytophthora sp. Chile5
CTTCCGGCTCCGCGAGCGTCGACATGTCGCCCAGCGAGTCCTCCTCACCGTGCGAGATCTTACGCAGCACGCGACGCACGATCTTGCCACTGCGAGTCTTGGGCAGTTCCGGGACCATGACGATGATGTCGGGCGACGCGAAGGCGCCGATTTTGGCACGGACTTCGAGCACGAGCTCCCTCTCGACCTCGGGGGTCGGCTCGGCACCGTCCACCAGCGTCACGTAGCAGCAAATGCCTTCGCCCTTGATGCGGTGCGGGATGCCGATCACAGCCGCCTCCGACACCGCCTTGTGTCCGATGAGTGTGCTCTCCAGCTCCGCCGTACCGATCCGGTGGCCGGAGGTACACAGCACGTCGTCAATTCGGCCCGTGATGAAGTAGTAGCCGTCTTTATCGCGACGACAGCCGTCGCCCGTGAAGTACAGACCCTTGTGTGATGCGGTGTATACCTGCAGGTAGCGGTTGTGGTCGCCGTACACTGTCCGTGCCATGCCGGGCCACGGCGATCGGATGCACAATTGGCCTTCGACGTCGTTGCCCTTGATCTCATTGCCATTCTCGTCCGTCACGACAAAGTCAATGCCGAAGAACGGCTTCGAGCACGAACCAGGCTTCATGGGAGTGGCGCCAGGAAGACCCACGCCAATGTGGCCGCCAGTCTCCGTCTGCCAGTACGTGTCGGCAATGTAGCAGTTTCTGCCGCCCACCACTTCATAATACCATTTCCAGGCCTCCGGGTTGATCGGCTCGCCCACGCTACCCAGCACCTTGAGGCTGGAGAGGTCGTACTCGCGGATCTTGTCGTCGCCACGCGCCATCAACGCACGGATAGCCGTCGGAGCCGTGTAGAACTTGGTCACCTTGTGGCGTTGCACCAAGTCCCAGTAGCGGCCGTGGTCCGGGTACATGGGAGTGCTCTCGAACATGACAGTGGTGACGCCGTTGGCCAGAGGGCCATAGACAATATAGCTGTGGCCTGTGATCCAGCCGCAGTCTGCCACACACGCGAAGATATCGTCGTCATGGAGGTCGAAGGCATATTTAGCGGTCATCATCGCATACAGCAAGTACCCAGCCGTCGTGTGAGCAATACCCTTGGGGGTACCCGTCGATCCGGAGGTGTACAGGATGAACATGAGGTCTTCCGCGCTCATGAACTCCGCTGGGCAGTACGGACGGTGGCGCAGCAGCTCCTCGTCCATGTCCACGTCGATCTTCGGGTTCATCTTGACGTCGGGATTATGGGTGCGCTTGAACACGAACACCTTGCGTACGAAGTCCAAGCCTTGCATAGCAACATCCACAGTCTGCTTGAGCGGAAGTGTGCGTCCACCACGCTTGCCTTCATCTGCAGTGAACACCCACTGCGTCTTGGCATCTACTACGCGATCCCGAAGGGCGTCGGCGGAGAGACCCGCGAAGATCATGCTGTGTGCGGCGCCAATGCGTGTGCATGCCAGCATCACGTAGATGGTTTCCGGGATCATGGGCATGTAGATGGCCACGGTGTCGCCCCGCCGCACGCCCGCGAGCTTCATGGCGTTCGCCACGCGACACGTCTCCTCCAGCAGCTCCGTGTACGTGATATTGCGGCCTCCGCCGATCTCGTCCGCCTCCCAGATGATAGCCACCTTGTTCGGGTGCTTCTTCACATGGCGATCGATGCAGTTCACGCTCGCGTTGATCTGGCCGTTGAGGAACCAGGCCACGTCGCCCTTGCTCACGGTGCCCACCACCGTCTGGTCGAAGTCGCGGAACCAGTCCAGGTTCTCGCGAGCGAGTTCACCCCAGAAGTTCTCCGGGTCTTCGAGTGACCGCTTGTGCATGGCCTCATACTGCTCGAAGCTCTTGACGTGCGCGCTCTTGGCGAGCTCGGGGTTGACGGGGTACACCCCGTTGTAACTGAAGCCGGCACTGTCCCCCATGGCGGAATTTCCTGTTGTGACGGCCGTTGTGCTCCACGAAACGCCCGGCTCGGAGCTGTCGAGGCGGTCAGGTCGAAGCGGGTCGACTCGACCAATTGCCATCCAGCCAGCCCTTCTTTTTCTCACTCCTGGACCTTCAGGATCCATCCCAGGCCTCCTGTCTATGCACTACCGCGTCATTGTCTCCGAAAGCTTGCGCGTTCGCTCACAGGGCAAGGCGCACTCAGTTGCAGTCCAGGCCTCGAAGTCGGTCGGAACGTCATTTCTCCAGCAGACTCCTGTCTTCCCGATCCTCCCACTGCTCCGGGGTTAATGGGAGCGGGAGCTGCATGGATCTGTTGCGTTTCCTGCGAGCGCGACGGTAGCGGTGGCCTTCATTGATGGCGCCGCGTTGTTGCGCAAGGTCGGTCGCCCTTGCCTCGAGCCTCGAATTTCGATGCCTCTCGACGAACGAGAGGCGTTTAACGAGGATCCGAACCAGGACACCCCACCCGCACCACTGGAAGACTGGAAGTCAAACGAGAAGAGGAGGTCACGGAGTGTCTCGTGTGTGTACGACAGGCGCAGCGAAGGGAGAAGCGCAGGCGCGTGAAAGGACGCGAATTGACACGCAAGGCCCGCAGAACCAGCAGCGTGTAAAGCGTTTACTGTCAGCTTTAGCGTGTGGCGGGGCAAGGAGGAACGACGCCGCGCGAAAGAAGAAGAGCCCATACTGCTCACGCTGTTCATTAATTAAAGGGTTAATCGTGTTTGCGTTCGATGTAGCTAGCGTGAGAGTGCGCAGCATGCGAAGGAGTGCAGCTTCTACGCGATCGATCGGAGAGCGCAGGGGGCGCATTAGCATGCAAACTTCAGGTTCAAGTGCACGTTTCCGCGACGTTTGGAATGGAATGGGATCAGTTTAGTGCAGCTTCAGCTTTCAAGCTGAAGAATCGGCCGCGCTATGCGCGACGTCGTCACAGATTAGCCCTACCATAGGGTTTAGCTTGAGCGGGTTGCAGTCCACAACCCCACGTTCGCACCTTTCATTCTGCTTGGGGGTGGGAGTCGCTCCGATGACGCGACGATCTGACGCGCGCACATCCATGGTGACGTGGGAATTGATGACTTGGCAGCATGGATGACGCTTGTGTGTATTGAAGTTCCAGGCTGGAACTTATTGAAGTTCCAGGCTGGATCTTCAATGCGACTGGACCGTCTGAAACATTCGACTGGAAAAGCACCCTCGAAATGGCAACCCAAACGGCAAAAGAGCGAAAAAGTAAAAACGATTTTATCCAATATTCAAAGCACGTGCTTCGACTCCGCGAACTCGCGGTCAAGCTTGAGTACAACTACCGATACGCAAGGGAGAGCTGGAAGCTGGACGCTAGAAGCTCAACGACCTTAGAAGGACTTCCCCACCAGCGCCGCCTTCGTGTTGGTGATCAGCACGGGCACCACCGACGGGTCCGCCAGCGTCGACACGTCGCCCAGCGAGTCCTCCTCGCCGTGCGAGATCTTGCGGAGCACACGGCGCATGATCTTGCCACTGCGCGTCTTGGGCAGTCCGGGCACCAGCACGATCAGATCGGGCGACGCGAAGGCGCCGATGTGCGCGCGAACCTGCTGCACCAGCTCCTTCTCCACCTCCTTCGACGGCTTCACGCCCTCCACCAGCGTCACGAAGCAGCAAATGCCCTCGCCCTTGATGCGGTGCGGGATGCCGATCACCGCGGCCTCAGCCACCACACTGTGTGCCACCAACGTGTTCTCAACCTCGGCCGTGCCGATACGGTGGCCAGAAGTACACAGTACGTCATCGATACGGCCCGTGATGAAGTAGTAGCCTTCCTTGTCGCGACGACAGCCGTCGCCCGTGAAGTACAGACCGTGGTGCGTCGCCATGTACGTGAGCAGGTAGCGGTTGTGGTTGCCGTACACCGTACGCGCCATGCCCGGCCACGGCTTGCGGATGCACAGCTGGCCCTCGATGTCGTTGCCCATGATTTCCTTGCCGTTCTCGTCCGTCACGACAAAGTCAATACCGAAGAACGGTTTGGTGCACGAGCCGGGCTTCATGGGAGTGGCGCCAGGAAGGCCCACGCCAATGTGGCCGCCAGTCTCCGTCTGCCAGTACGTGTCGGCAATGTAGCACTGCTTGTTGCCCACCACTTCGTAGTACCACTTCCAGGCCTCCGGGTTGATCGGCTCGCCGACACTGCCCAGGATCTTCAGACTCGACAGGTCGTACTCCTTGATCTTGTCGTTGCCACGTGCCATCAACGCACGAATAGCCGTAGGGGCCGTGTAGAACTTGGTCACCTTGTGGCGCTGGATCAAGTCCCAGTAGCGGCCGTGGTCCGGGTACATCGGCGTGCTCTCGAACATGATCGTCGTGACGCCGTTGGCCAACGGGCCGTAGAGAATGTAGCTGTGGCCAGTGATCCAGCCAGCATCCGCCACGCACGAGTAGATGTCATCCGGCTGCAGGTCGAACGTGTACTTGCACGTGATCATCGCGTAAAGCAAGTACCCGGCCGTCGTGTGGGCAATACCCTTGGGAGCACCAGTGGATCCAGAGGTGTACAGGATGAACATGAGATCTTCCGCGTTCATGAACTCAGCCGCGCAGTACGGGCGGTGGCGCAGCATCTCCTCGTCCATGTCGATGTCAATCTTCGGGTTCAGCTTCACATCCGGGTTGTGCGTGCGCTTGAACACGAACACGTTGCGCACGAAGTCCAGACCGTCCACCGCCACGTCCACGATCTGCTTGAGCGGCAGGGTACGGCCGCCACGCTTGCCTTCGTCCGAGGTGAAGACCCAGTGAGTCTGGGCATCAATGAGGCGGTCGCGAAGGGCGTCGGCCGAGAAGCCAGCGAACACAACGCTGTGCACGGCGCCGATGCGGGTGCATGCCAGCATCACGAAGGCGATCTCCGGGATCATGGGCATGTAGATGGCCACGGTGTCGCCCTTCTTCACGCCGGCGTGCTTCATGGCGTTCGCCACGCGACACGTCTCCTCCAGCAGCTCCGTGTACGTGATTTCGCGGCCTTGACCGATCTCGTCCGCCTCCCAGATGATAGCCACCTTGTCGGCATGCTTCTTCACATGACGGTCGATGCAGTTCACGCTCACGTTGATCTGGCCGTTGAGGAACCAGGCCACGTCGCCCTTGTTCACCGTGCCGACAACCGTCTGGTCGAAGTCGCGGAACCAGTCCAGGTTCTCGCGAGCGAGCTCGCCCCAGAAGTTCTCCGGGTCCTCGAGCGAGCGCTTGTACATGGCCTCGTACTGCTCCATGCCCTTGATGTGCGCGCCCTTGGCGAGCTCATCGAACGGCGGGTACACTCCGTTGACGCTGACGCCGGCGCTGTCTCCCATCTTGGCGGTGCTGGTGGTGCTGGGGGTCGAGGTCGGGGGGCTTGTGCTGCCCTGGGCAAATTCCTTTGTGGGGGTCTCCATCGCGAGCGCGTGCGGGGTGGAAGGGAGGAAGGGGCGGGGCTGAAGGGGCTTCCTGGTGGAGACGTTCTTCTTCAGAATCTTGGACTGCTGGGCTGCTGGGCTGCCTCAGGTGCTTGCAGGTGTTGCAGGGGAGGAAACAGCTCACCTGTTACTTCAGATACCTGGCATGTAGAGGGCATCGTAATTGTTATGTTGTAGCTTATACTGATATTTGTATTTAAATAGAATATGTATTCTGAAATACTCTTACGTTTGGATGATTGCGGTAATTGACATTGCATATCCTATGCATAAATATCCAATCATAGAGGGAAACCAGCCGCCTCAGATAAGAAGAGATGGCACGACGACGGGCCCCACGATGAGCCTGGTGGTTGAGGTTTCGCGGAACCCTCGCTCGTTGAACTTGGTCGACGAGAAAAACCTCGCTGCGGCTTGGCGGAGCCATTTTGTCAAGGCGGCCGACGCCGGATTTTCACCCTTGGTTTAAGGCTAGGTCTCTTCCACAACGCGCTCAAACGACAGTTTCTCACTCACAGGTTTCGATGGAGGAAACGGACAAGGTCGGTAAAGCGAGGCAAACGGAAAACGCCGCACCACACCAAAACCACGAAAACGCAAGGGTGGGATGGCATTAAACCTTGCGTTTCAACCGTCCCCAGCGAGGTTTGACGCCAAAACAGGCTGAGCACAGTGGGAGGCAGCTTAAGTGCGAATTATAACCGCCGCAGTATTCGAGTGATTCGCAAAGAGGAAGTCACCGCGGTGTCAAGCTTCAACCGACGAAACATTGCGTTCCGCATTGAAAAATCGGCGGCATCGCTTCTCCCGTCACTGCAAGCTCGTAATCTGTCACCTGCAGAACATGCACTCACTCGTGACCGCTGGAACGGCAAGTTGAAGCGAACTGCAAGCTGCAAACTGCAAGCTGCATCCTTATCAAGCTGAGGTGCTGGTTCTGTTTGCTGCTCTTCCGACGTGGCTGCGAAGCGGAAGTTCACGTCTGAAGGAAAACAACTGGATGGTCCCACATCCCAGTGGCGACTGATGGCTAGTCCATCGCTGACGACCCCTCCCTGCGATTGCAATGGCGCGAGGAACTAAAATGCGAGCCATGTTGAACCAACTGCAGCTGAAAATGTTTGTGGTCTGACCCGGGATAGGTACAGAAAGTTTCTATGGAGAACAGCGGGAGGCGGCACGTTGAAGTTCAACAGAGGCTTCGGCCGCTTTTCTAACAACCGTTAAGAACAGATGAGCCAAATCAACAGTCCGCCAAACCAACGTGTCGGGTGATTGATTACCCGCCCTTGAAGCTTTTGTTAAAACGAGCGGCCGCGTCCGTTTGCATTCCTGTGAAATGCATGTTTAACCAGGCGACACGACCAATCCGGGCGATTACCGGTACGGCTTCCGCGCTGCTCGACATCTCGCCTGCCTGTCGGGGTCGCCTTCACGTCAAAATGCGCGGCAACACGTTCGTTTTCCTCCGATCCTCGCTGCCTCGGCCCCTCTCACTGAGACGTCGCTGTGCACTGTGCACGTCGTTTTAACCAGCTTGTAGGCGTTTCAACGGATGACTTTCGCTATCCACCACGCCGTTTTGACAAGTTTTGGTACTTCAAGGTTAAATCCCGTCCGGGTCGACATAACCGATAGACCAGAAGCCTTTCACGTGTCGAGCGCTTCTCCATCTGCTCCTCTCTCATGTGGAGAGCTCCTCTCCTCATGGACGTTGAACTCGAGGCCCAGAAGGAAATGAAAGGGGAAGAGAAAGGAGGCGCCAACGCTCGCTTGGTCGCTGCGGAACAAACGCAGGCTTCCATTTCGGATTTTCCTCCGCTCCACTCAAGTGCCAATCTCAAGTTTATCCAACTAAACGCACGTTGCAATGGGCGATAGTGCTGGTGTGAGCTTCAACGGCGTGTATCCGGTGCCCGATGGCCTGGCCAAGACGGCGCACGTCACGAGCATGGAGCAGTACGAGGCCATGTACAAGCGCTCGCTCGAGGACCCGGAGAGCTTCTGGAGCGAAATGGGGCGTGAGCACCTGGACTGGTTCCGCAAGTTCGACCAGGCGGTGGTGGGCACGGTGAACAAGGGCGACACGGCCTGGTTCCTCAACGGCCAGACGAACGTGAGTGTGAACTGCATCGACCGCCACGTGAAGAAGCACCCAAACAAAGTGGCCATCATCTGGGAGGCGGACGAGATCGGCGAAGGCCGCAGTATCACGTACACGGAGCTGCTGGAGGAGACGTGCCGCATTGCGAACGCCATGAAGCACGCCGGCGTGCGGCGGGGCGACACCGTGGCCATCTACATGCCCATGATCCCGGAGATCGCCTTCGTGATGCTGGCATGCACCCGCATCGGCGCCGTGCACAGCGTTGTGTTCGCTGGTTTCTCGTCGGATTCGCTTCGTGATCGTGTGGTGGACGCCAAGTCCCAGTGGATCTTCACGGCGGATGAAGGCAAGCGTGGCGGTCGCACGCTGCCGCTCAAGCAGATCGTGGACCACGCTGTCAACGGCCTGGACTTTGTGCGCAAGGTGTTCGTGTTCAAGCGCACCCATAATCCCGACGTCAAGATGAACCCGAAGATCGACGTGGACATGGACGAGGAGCTGCTGCGCCACCGTCCGTACTGCCCTGCGGAGTTCATGAACGCTGAAGAGCTCATGTTCATCCTGTACACGTCTGGTTCGACGGGTACCCCCAAGGGAATTGCCCACACGACGGCTGGGTACTTGCTGTATACTATGCTGACGGCCAAGTATACGTTTGACCTGCACGACGACGATATCTTCGCGTGTGTGGCGGATGCTGGCTGGATCACTGGCCACAGCTACATCATCTACGGTCCTCTGGCCAATGGCGTCACGACGCTGATGTTCGAGAGCACTCCCATGTACCCGGACCACGGCCGCTACTGGGACTTGGTGCAACGCCACAAGGTGACCAAATTCTACACGGCCCCTACGGCCATCCGTGCGCTGATGGCTCGTGGCAACGACAAGATTCGCGAGTACGACCTGTCGAGTCTGAAGATCCTGGGCAGCGTGGGCGAGCCGATCAACCCGGAGGCTTGGAAATGGTACTACGAAGTGGTGGGCGACCGTCGATGCTACATTGCCGACACGTACTGGCAGACGGAGACTGGCGGTCACATTGGCGTGGGTCTTCCTGGCGCCACTCCCATGAAGCCCGGCTCGTGCTCGAAGCCGTTCTTCGGCATTGACTTTGTCGTGACGGACGAGAACGGCAACGAGATCATGGGCAACGACATTGAGGGCCAGCTGTGCATCCGCAAGCCGTGGCCGGGCATGGCGCGTACGGTGTACGGCGACCACAACCGCTACCTTCAGGTGTACATGTCTTCCCACAAGGGTCTGTACTTCACGGGTGATGGCTGCCGTCGCGACAAGGACGGCTACTACTTCATCACGGGCCGTATCGATGACGTGTTGTGTACCTCCGGCCACCGTATCGGCACGGCCGAACTGGAGAGCTCGCTGGTGTCACACAACCTGGTCGCCGAGGCCGCGGTGATCGGCATTCCGCACCGTATCAAGGGCGAGGGCATTTGCTGCTACGTGACGCTGGTGGACGGGGTGAAGCCGTCGGCGGAAGTGCAGAAGGAGCTGGTGCACCAAGTTCGCGCGCACATCGGCGCCTTCGCGACGCCCGACGTCATCGTCATGGTGCCCGGGCTGCCCAAGACGCGTAGTGGCAAGATCATGCGCCGTGTGCTCCGCAAGATCTCGCACGGCGAGGAGGACTCGCTGGGCGACGTGTCGACGCTGGCGGACCCGTCGGTGGTGCCCGTGCTGATCACCAACATGAAGGCGGCGCTGGTGGGGAAGACCTTCTAAGGCGTCGAGCTGCGGAGTTCTGCGTTGTGCCGTGTGTTTCTCCATCATCGTTTGTTCCGTTTCAACGATACTTCACTTTAGTGGTCGGGACCGGAGGAGTATCGACGACTTAATTAGCTTAATTTGAACCCATTTGTCAGACTGTCAGATTGTGCCTATCTCGGTAAATTCATCCCTAATGCCACTTCAGACTGCTTGGTCCGCGCAATCTTCATCAAAAGTGACGCTTAAGTCGCGTTAGGCCGGGTAAACAAACAGATGTGTGACGTGTGACGCCCTTTTGATTCCGCCAGTCCTTGTCATTCGCCAATCACCCGTCGACCTCCCAGTGCCTCCGACCACCATGAGCACCTTCTTCCCCGTCATCTCGTCGCTGAGCCCGATCGCCAAGCAGCAGGTGGCCACGCCCTCGGCCCGCCCGGCCTCCATCCTGGCCACGTCGGCGGCCAAGTGGGACGCGCGCCTTTCGCACGACCCCATCCACGACAACGCCTACTACGGCAAGTGCATGGTCGCCGGCCTCCTGGCTTGCGGCATCACGCACACAGGCATCACACCAATGGATGTGGTCAAGTGCAACATGCAGGTAAACCCGACCAAGTTCAAAGGCCTGCTGCCAGGCATCGAGACCATCGCGTCGGAGGAGGGCTCCGCGGCGCTGTTCAAGGGCTGGGCGCCGACCGCCATCGGCTACTCCATGCAGGGCATGTGCAAGTATGGCCTCTACGAGTTCTTCAAGGACACGTACAGCACGATGGCTGGCGAAGAGAACGCCTTCAAGTACCGGGGCGCCATCTACCTGGCTGGCTCGGCCTCGGCTGAGTTCTTCGCCGATATTGCGCTGTGCCCCATGGAGATGGTGAAGGTGAAGGTGCAGACGTCGCCTGCTGGCACGTTCCCCGTGGAGTTCGGCGCGGCCATCACGGCCATGCGCGCCAACTCGGCCGAGACGCGCTTCCCGTTCGGCTCGCTGGTGCCTTTGTGGTCCGCCAGATCCCGTACACCATGGCCAAGTTCTTCTTCTTCGAGAAGGTCGTGGAGGCGTTTTACACGCACGTGTTCACGGAGCCCAAGAGCTCGTACCCCAAGAGCACGCAGCTCAGCATTACGTTTGCCTCGGGTTACCTGGCTGGTATTATCTGCGCCATTGTGTCGCACCCGGCCGACTCGGTCGTGTCGCTCATGGGCAAGCCCGCAAACAAGAGCAAAGGCTTCGGCCAGATCGTGAGCGAAACCGGCATGATGGCGCTGGCCACCAAGGGTCTGGGCACGCGCATCATCATGATCGGCACGCTCACGGGTGCGCAGTGGTGGATCTACGACACGCTCAAGACGGTCATGGGCATGGGCACGAGCGGTGGCGTTGCCAAGAAGCAGTAGAACCCCCGCGATAAATCAAGGAACTGGATCGTTCATTCTGACCGAGTGTTGTGTACTCTGGATGCCGCTATGCTACGATACATAAAGACACATTCAAAGCTCCTTGTTGTTGAAGTATTGCGTGGCCGTTGATGATCTGTCGAGTGTCGAAATGTTTTTGCTGCTTGGTGGAGGTCAGCATTGTGCTTGAAGTTGCTGTAGGATAGTGTGTTCCACATACATTTCACCAGGCAATCGTTTAGTAGTGTGGTGGACCTCACACGTCAACTCCTGTCAGATCACGGTGCGTTTGTGAGCGTTTCTCAAAAGCTGCTGGTTCGTCGTATGCACTGGACTTTTCTATGTGGGTGGGACGCGCAGTTCGGTGCGTCGTTTCCCCACATTTAAGCTTGCGTTTTGTATGGGGAGGGGGTCACTTACCCATTTTAGAGCCAACGACTGACTTTCGCTTGGCCAGAAGAAGAGGACAGGGATGCTGGCGTCTCCCGCGACGCTCAAGCGCTGCCGCGCGTCCAGCGGCGGCGACGACTACGTATCGGAGGTGCCCAGCTACCACATGGCGCCCTTGAAGGCGCTGCTGCGCTCGGCGCGCCGCGATTTCTACATGCAAAGCCAGAACGACACGACGCATGCGGAAGAAATCGAGGCCGTGAAGGAGCCCAAGGTGGAGCCGACAGAGAGCGAGCTGGACCGCAAGTGTCGGCGCCTGGCGGAGCTTATCGCGGGATCCAAGCACTTGGTGGTGTTCACAGGTGCGGGCATCAGTACATCCGTCGGCATCCCGGATTACCGCGGCGAGCACGGCATCCGGACGAAGCAGTTGGACAAAACCATCAAGAGCAAGAAGCGGCGGAAGCTGGACAGCGACGAGGACGATGTGGACGCGAACGACACGGCGGCGATGCCCAAGATCCCGGATTTCAACTCGCTGGTGCCTTCTACGACGCACATGGCGCTGTTCGAGCTGCATCGCCTCGGCTTCTTGAAGCACCTTGTGTCGCAGAATGTGGACAATCTGCATCTGAAGAGCGGCATCCCGGCGGATGCACTGACGGAGGTGCATGGCAACGCCACTCAGGCGAAATGCGAGACGTGTGAGAAGATCTACACGACTGCTTTCCCATGGACGGGGCTGTGCGATGACGCGTCGTGTGTCGGCACCAAGCGGTCGGTGGAGCAGCGACTGCGGGCGCGCACGCGTCACGGCAACGGCCGACTGCACCGCAACGTGGTGGCCTTCGACCAGCCGCTGGGAGACATCGACTTGGCCATCGACGAGTGCGAGGCCGCCGACGTAGCGCTCGTACTGGGCACGTCGCTCCGCGTCGAGCCGTTCTGCGAGATGGCGGGCGAGTGCGCCGGCTCGCTGGCCATCGTGAATCTGCAGCCCACGACAGCGAAACTCGATCGCCGAGCCGAGAAGACGGGCGTGCGGCTGTTTGAGAAGTGCGACGTGGTCATGGAGAAGACCATGCAGTATCTCATGAACGACCCAACGTACCGCGTGCCCCAATGGACGGGCAGACACCCGGAGTCCGTCTTCGTGCCCGAGCACGAGAGCACCAACCTCCTGAACGTCCTCGCAGGCCGAATCGTCTCTTGACAGCTTGAGGATGGCTGGCTGAGCTTGGATTCCCCTCGTTTTCTTATTAGATGGTCGTGTAAGTTATTGTGTGGATGTCTGTCTTCAGCGCTGGCCCATTATTGTCCCATTATTGGTCCATAGGCAAGCAAGACTAAGGTAGACAAATGGATGACCCTTGCATGTTAATATCGACACTTTCTACCTGATGACAGACGCCTCAGGCCTCGTTCAGCAGCGCAGTAATCTCTTTGTAGTCGGCGATGACCGAGTTGAGCTCCTCCGAGTACTTGGTGGTCACGACCAGCTCCTCCATGGGGGCCGTCGGGTCCGACGCCTTCTTCAGACAGATCTTGTACTGCGGATACGTGCCGCTGCAGTACGTGATGTCGGCGTATTCGCAGAACGCCAACATGGAGCCGTCGCGTCCGAGGAAGTGGACGCCGTAGCCGTTCACGGCGATCACGAAGTAGGTGGGCAGTTCGATGCCCAGACAGAAGCTCACGCCGTCGCGTTTGGAGCTGTTGCCGCGGTTCAGCAACTTGCAGGAGAAGAAGCCGGCGCCGTAGAGTCGGTGGCGCGTCACCTCTTCGATGTAGATGCGCTGGAGCTCACTCACAGGGAAGAGCGCGTCCTGGTCGTCCAGCAGGTTGTCCGTGATGGTGTCCAGCACCAGATCGGCCCATTCTTCGTCGTCATGAGCAGCCCGCCATTCCTGCGGGAGGTAGTCGAGCACATCCATCTCTTGCACCTCTTCCACTGAGGTGGGCGGGATCTCCCCGCAATCCACGGCAATCGCTAGCGCAGTGAGACGGAGCAACGCCTCTTCTTCCAGCACTGGCAGATTGCCCTTGACGATCTCGTCCTGCACTTGGATGTACACGAGACGGTCGTACATCTCGTCCGTGTACTGCAGCATGTACACGGGACTCAGTCGGATCTTGAGCACGAAGCGCACGTCGCGGCCGCGGATCAGCTCCTTCTCGAAGATGTCGCCCAGATACACGTCTGCGTTCAGGAATGAAGGCGCCGAGATGAATTTGTGGAAGTAGCTGGCTGGAGTCGACGACGAAGACACGGAAGCCGACGTCGGGTTCACAGCGACAGTGGATGGAGCTGGCCCGCCGTCCTTCCCGTTCATGTCGTTCATGTCGGACGCTGGGTCCATGCTGTCGTTCCCCGCAGAACTGGCCGACACGAAGGAGCTGGGAGCCGTCGAGTTTAGCGAAGGCAGCGTCGCAGCCGAGTTGGAGCGACTGTTTCGGCCGATCACACGCTCGGAGATCGAGGTCAGACCCAGGAAGTTGACGACGTGGTCTTCCAGCCCCAGGAAGTGCGAGCAGATCTCGATGAGCTGCGATACCGTGAGCTCTGGCGTGATGGGGAACGCATCCGCCAGCGGCGTACCATCCAGCAATTCGATGGTCGCCAGGAAGGGTGGACGCGCCTCGTAGCCTCGGATCTCGTCGATACTCGGGATGAAGCCTGTGGCCCCATGCTCCAGTAGATTCTCCAGTTTCTTGAGCGAGTAGGCCGCAAAGTTGCGCACGAGTCGCCAGAAGCTGTTGGAGTCCGCGACTTGCGCCTTGAGGAACATGAGCACGTACCTTTGCAGCGCCGGAGAGGGTGGGAACGAAGTGGCACACATCGCAAAGAGGGACCAGCCTCGGATGCTGCTGTCTCGCTTGGGGTTCTTTGTGAGCTGCTTCATGAGTTGGAGATAGATCTCGTTCACGAGCGAGGGCTTCATCAGTCCGATCTGCAGGATGTACTGCGCCAGCATCTCCCGATAGAACACGATGCGGTCGCGCATGTAGCCCAGGATGCAGCGGTTGATAGAGAGCGCCATTTGGCCAGTGGATGCGGACGTGGCGAGCGATGACGCGTCGTCCGAGTTGTCATCCAGGACCGACAGACTCTGAGAGATCGCCCGACTCTCCCAGCACAATTTCTTAGCGAGCGCGCGCTCTGATTGCGCGTTGAAGCCACGAAGATTCTCGAAATGGTTGAAGGCCAACGCATCCTTCTCCACCAAGGCGCGCTTGGATTTCTTCTCGCTGGAATCGTCTCCAGCGTCCTCATCCCCAGCAACGCCCGGCCACTCCGTCGTGTCACACCGTGCCCGTTCAAACGCGGTAGGTCCAGTCGGTAGCTCATGGCCGCTGTCATTGCCGTTGTTACCGAGTTCTGAAGACCCGAGTGCTCGCAGACGATCGCCTCCTGCCACCGATTTCCTTCGCGCCACTGTCATTTTCTCCTCAGCCTTCAGTAAGAGCCGCTCATACACGCCAGCGTCTCTTGCTGCTTGGAGACTCAGCTCCAGCGTTCCCACCGAGGAGGAGTCGGTAGGTAGTGCAAGAACCGCCTCCAGTCGAGCTGCAGCGGCGATGCAAGCCTCCAAATTCCGCCGTAAGTTGCCTGCCTTGATCAACACCTGCTCTCGCTCCTCTTCGCCGTCTTCGTCTTCGTTTCCACCGCGTGGAGAAGTCGAGAACTCCTCGATTTCCGTGGAGAGCAGCTGCACCGCGTCTTGACGAATCTCGGCGTTCGCCTCCATCCGTCGATTAAAAAATTGAATGGTGGCGCGTAAGCCGTCGGTGACGTCGGCATCACTGGGCGAATTCTGGCCATTCGCTCGACTTCGAAGGAACGTGTAGCGATCGAACAGTGGCGCAAACAACGGCGAGCAAAAGCCGATGCTGATCGATCGCCCCAGCTCTTGCTCCACGACCTTCGAGTCGTCTCCATGTTGTGCTTGCTCCAGCGCATCCTCCACCTCCGCCACCAGCTGTAGTCGTGTCTGCTTGGCTTCCATTGCAGCCTTCAGCTGGGCAGGAAGCGACAAACGCAGTAGCTCCAGATCCTCCAGTCGACGAGCTTCCCATATCTTCAAGAACACTCCAGTCGGAGCTGCCTTCGACGTCGGCGCTTTCTCCGCAGCAGCTTTCGTCTTGTGCCTGCCGTTACCGGTATTCCCTGCTACTGGCGGGGACGAAGTCGCTCCATTTCCCGCGGCAGCACTCGCCAGTAGCTTCTCACGCTCCCGTTCGGCGTTCTTCAAGTTGAAATCCCATTTCGCTAGACCTGCGCCCACTGCCGATTCAATGGCATCGGATAGCAACTCGACATCTTGAGAGAGTTTCGCCACCGCCAGAAACTTCACCATTTGCTTCCGCTCCGAATGGGAACTCGCCGGGACCTTCTGAGCTGCCAGCGCGCGTTCAGCAGACACCACTCGCGAATCTCCGCTCCGAACGCCCAGAGCCTTAAGGCGATCCAACACTTTAGCCACCGCCACCAAGTTCTCTTCCTCGAGCGCTCTGTCCAAGGCCACAAACAAGCCCGCAGTGTTACCAACTGCAGGTGGAGGACCCTCCTCCTCTTCTTCTTCTTCTGCATCGTTAGCGACAGGGACGTCCACAGAAGCCTTGGCCAACCTTTCTGCGACTCGTGGCAATTTGGCCTCGACCCCCAATTCAATCGCTTTCGTCGCCGGACCCACCAGTCTGTCCAGGATAGACTCCGCATCGTCATCATCTTTGATTGCCGCTAACGCGTGAGTCACTGATTCCACCGCACTTTTTTCTTCAAGGGCGCGGATGATCATCATCGTTGCCAGTTTCCTCTCCAAGGATTCCACCGAGGGCTCCTCCAGCGTTGCCAGAGAGCCCATGAGCGCTTCCGGATCGTTGGCGATCATGGATGCACGCAGCTTCTTGTTGACCGCCGCGATCTTCTCGGACTTTCTCCGTTGCAACGCCACGATGCTCTTGCTCTTGCTGCGTAAATGATCCACCGCCACCCACGGAGAGCTCTTCTCGGCGACTCGGACGGCGTACTCGATCAACGCAGGGTGCCCGATCCTCGTGGCGTCGGCGATGATCGACTTCACGTACTCTTCCTCGTCCAGACGCGCGATGAGTTGGCGTCCTCCATTCAGCACGCGAATGTCCTCCGAAGCACGCTTCCCCAGGATCTGGGTGCAGTTCGCGAGGTGCTGAATGATATCGTTCGGGTCACGTTGCTTCATCGCTTCCCGCAGGCCGCGCATGACGAACAGCAACCGCGCAGATTTCCGACGGAAGCCACCACGCAGCATGTTCCGCTGGATCATTGTGGCGCACGCATTGAGGTAGAGATACCGCGCCTTCTCCAGCTTTTTCCACTGGTGACTCGTTAGATACACTTTCGTCTTGCCCACCACGAACTTGTCTTCTTCCAGGACGCCGATTGCAGACAGCGAGCGCAACAGCGACTCCAGCGTTCCGCGGTGACCGCACACGTTCTTGTAGCGTCGGAAGAAGTGGCCGTAGGTCAAGTGGACCGTGAAGATGGAGCGACTGGCCTGCATCAATTCGACCAGATGGTTGTCGCGGATCTGCTTCATGACGTAGGCCGAGTCGAACACGCCTTCTTCCAGATCTTCATTCGGTTTCACGCACACCAAGAAGTTCTTCCCCGTGTGGTTGAGCGCGTGCAGCAGGGCGTCTGCCTGGTTAAATACATTCGTCGCGGAGCTGTCGCCGCCCTGCTTCATCTCCTTCGCTGAACTCATGGAGCTGCGAAACTTGGACGACGCGTTCGCGCTTCCTCGTCGAGCTGCTTGCTTGGCGGCCTTCTCGCTGGACGCAGCAGCCATCTGCGCCGCTCCCACGGCATGCAGGACAGCGTTCTTGGACGACTGCATGATAGCTGCGCAGGTGGACGAAATGCTCAGCGAGTTCTTCGCCGACAACCCCTTGCCGTTATATGTCACCTTTCCGCAATGATGCTGCACAATGAAGAGCAATCGCCAGTCTTTCGACGGCGCCAGGTACTCGTTGGTCATCTCGTTGCCCATGTTTGGGCGCGACAGCGCACTCACCGCCTCGTTCTCCGAGAACATTTTGTTGATGAAATCCTCGTCTGTGGCTGATCGCGCCTTCCCGTGCTCCGTCAACAAGTCGAAAATGCCGAACGGTTTGTTCTCGAATAGCTGCAGACAGCCTTCCTGCTCGCTCGTGATGTCCAGATTCGTGTGCGCCGTCAGTCGGTTCTCCACATGCTGCGGCTCGTCCTCAAGGTCGGCAAAATTGATCGCCAGCGTGTTTTGCACGAAGAAATGATGCACTTTCTCACTCCAGTAGTTGAAGCACAGCTGGTCGAAGCTGTTCTGCGACGGGTCCAGGTTCTCGAAGCCGACCATGTCCAGCACATGAACTCCCTGCGAGTTGATCACGATATTGGACTTCTCATAGCGGTCAAAGATGCCGCCCAGAATGCCGTTGAGCGTCTCCACCAGGAAGTTGAACAGGGATTCATACAGACTTCGGATGAAAGTGTCGCGAGCTTTCCGCGCTTGGTGAACGGTCACCACTTTCAAGGATGACACGGTCTTGCCACCGTCTTTGGAGAAGAACTGTCGCGTGCGGAAGTAGTTATCCAGTACCACGGGCTCCACCTCCAAGAGCTTGGCTGCTAGTATAATCTGCGCCGGGTCTTTCAGTGCGCATGACTGCGCATCACTAACGGTCGAGGACGCGCCATTACCGTTCATCGCTTTGTTGCTCTCGGTATCCGGCACAAAGTCGACGTTCCCGAGATGTAGCAACGCAGCCACGATCCGCACGATCTCCACCCGTTGGTTCTTGCGGATACGAAGAGCTGAGAAGCTCGACATGAGATCACGGTAATCCCGCGCATCCAACGCAAACTGCGTGAGTTCGGGATCCGCCTGCTTTAAGAGATCGAAGTCTCCAACTTGTTGGTTGAGTTCCAGCGAATCACGCAGCGTTGGGTCGTGCTGTACGCCCGCCAGCACCTGGTAGAATACATGGAAGTTGCGTTCGTGGCTGCGACAGTCGATCACGCGGGATTTTTCGAAGTAATGCGTCGTGAAGCCACCTCCGATCACATAACCGTGTTTACTGAACTCCACCGAGATCATCTTCGCGAACCGAGACGAGTTGGGGTTCTGAGCCGTCGACGCATTGCCAAAAGCTTCCAGGATCGAAAATGCGTGTAGAATCTGCTGACCGATCGGGTGCAGGACGCCTGCGTCGCTGTCGGACTCCGGATGGGGCGTGGCATTGTCGCCAATCTCACACAAGTACTGGACGATCAGCTTGGCCGCCTCAGACTTACCCGAGCCCATGCCGCCGAGTAGAATCACCGCCTGGTCTTCAGCTGCATCCTGCATGCAACGCAGCGCATTTTGGGCAAGCGCGAACACATGAGGCGGCGCGTCGTTCACCGTGTCCTTCTCATAGTAGGGCGTCTGCTCACGACTCTTATTGTACGCTTGCATGTGGTCTGGCGTGTAAATGGGCAGCGGCGTCACGGGGTTCACACCCACAAGCACGCGGTCCACCCACGTATACACCTGCTCCATGCGGTAGCGCGCTCGAAGCGTGTACAGCACCACGTTTTCCAGCTGCTCGGGTGAGAAAACCTCCGTCCGTCCTGCATCTCCCTATCATAAGCACCCGCACATACAAAGCCACACCTTCAATATCTGCCCACTCGACTCAGATAAACCGAAGAAAAGGGGTAGCAACGTACGTTCGTGGTCATGAGCGGCACGTTGCTGAGGTCGTGTAGCTCCAGCGACAGCAGCTGTTTCGGGTGATGGCACGGCGGCAGCTTCACCAGCGGCCGATCGCGGATGGCGCGCTCCTCTCCGTCCTCCGTGTGGACGACCGTCACGTGCTGCTCCTGCTCCGAGTCCTCGTCAAAGAGAAAGCCCGTACGTACCACCACAGCCGACGTGCACACGCCGCTCTCGTCGCTCACCCACACGAAGTCGCCCTCCTCGATCACGTTGGACTGCACTGAAGCCGGGGCCATCGCCGCCTTCTTCGCCGTGGCGCTCCAGCGTCCGCTGCCGCCGCCCGCGGACGACGCCGGCGACCGACCGGCCCCGCCCTGACGCGAGCCGTGGTGGATTGGCGACTGCTGTGGCGCGTACTCCTCGCTACTCAAGCGGGAATTGGGCGCGGGATACTGCGAGTGGCTGTTGCCGCCGCGATAGGCCGCACTAGCGCCTGGCGCGCGCCGCGCGCCGCCTGATTCCGCGCTCATCGTCGTCACGAAGCCGCGACAAGAGAGGGCCGGGCCTTCCTTCTCCTCTGTAATGCGCGTGCGGGTGCCGCGTGCGCAATCACTCTTGTCTTATGCACGCAAAAGTGATACAAATGCTGCGTGCGGACTTGACGTGCCGACAACGGAAACGCCCCGCAAGATGGTAGCCGCGCGTCATTTCAGTGCGTTCTCATTTCTGGTCCGGAAGACTCAGATCTGATGCTTCGAGGTTATAAAATGAAAGAGACACCACAGTACAGCTAAATAGAAATGGGTGTTGTCGCCACCAAGGCCGCCGAGCACAGGATCCATACGGTACCCGATATTACCAGCGTCTTCCTGTCGAGGGGTGACGTATCGTCAACACAAGATCTCATGTCCATCGTCACCGTCCTCCCTCGTCTCTTGTTGTTTCCCATCTCGGGCATGGATTAGAGAAATGGGTGACTCCGTGACTTTGAAATATGCGATAAACCTCGGTATATGAGGATAGAGAGATGAAAACATATCGCAGCTGGCAGTCAAACATGGCGTGCCTCGCAGCCAATCCAAGCTCTCTTTCTCTCAATCCAGCGATATGATTCGTTGATATTGACTGTTTGACAATCAGCATTCAGGAAAAACCTCTACATATACGTCATTTACCTCCATATAAATTCAGGAAAGGTTTAGCAGGCGCGTGTGCACGTGGCTAATTACGGGACAGAGACGACGCTGTCCTACCTGCTACGGTACCCATGTCTGACGCTGCATCTCTGAAGTTGCCGTCACCGCCATCCCCCCTCCTCTTCAGTATTGAATTTGCGCGCCAGCACCCAAGCCCACTCCACCACCACCCCTCTACGAAGACCATGGCCATCCAGATCACCACGCCCGAGGAGTTCAACGCCGCCATCGGCGAGAAGAAGCTCACGGTGGTGCAGTTCTCCGCACCGTGGTGCGGCGGCTGCAAGATGGTGGCCCCCAAGGTGAAGGAGCTCATGGAGAAGGAGTTCGCGGACGTGGTAAGTCACAGCTCGGCTATACGTACGGCGGTGGGAAGGACGATGACCGAGTTGCTAATCCGGATGTTTACTCGCTGTGTAGAAATTCCTGAAGGTGAGCGCCGAAGAGCTGGAAGACTTCTGCGAGGAGATCGACGTGGACAGCTTCCCGACCTTCCGCGTGTACAAGAACGGCGAGGTGGCGGCCGACTACGTGAGCTCCAAGTTCGACAAGGTGGAGAAGTTCATCCGCGACAACGCACAGTAAAGTGCGCTGGTCTCAGGCCCTCGAAGCCCTCCGCGACCAAGTTGCGCTCATTTTGAGATCATGGGAGCGTGTCCTTGACACGTGTATGCACGTCGCTTTGGGCGTTGCAGTGCGAGAGACACGGTATGTATTAGAACAAGTCAATGAATAAAAACACGGCCATTTCACCCGACATGTGCCGCTATCGTCACGGGTGGCCATCATCGAGGAGTGCCACAAGATCGAGGAACCCTTTCTGCGCTGCGACTTGACTCGGCGTGAGGCCATCTTTGCTTTTCGCGTCGAGGGAGGCTCCATGCTGAAGCAGCAGCTGGACGCACTCCACGCGGTGCCACTCCACCGCGCAATGCAACGGCGAGCGTCGAATGGACGCGAGATTCGGATCGGCGCCGAAGGTCAGTAAGGTCTGCATGACGTTAGCGTGGCCGTTGGCTGCTGCGTAATACAGCGCCGTGCAGCGATCGACGTCCACCATGTTGACATCCACAAGCTGCTTCTCCAATAGTGTCCGGACGAAGTCGGGCTTGCCCTCTACCGCCGCATAGTGGAACGGATGTCGTGCCATCACCTTGTCAACCTGTTCCCGACCGTGTGGGTGGAATGATACTTCATGATGCACCAGCAGCTCCAGCATCTCCACGGAGCCATTGCCCGCTGCCTCATGCCACACCGTGACCCCCATCTTGTCCACGACGTACTTATCAGCTCCGTGATTCAGCAGATAGTCAACAACACCCACAAAGCCGCCAGCAACTGCTTCATGCAGCGGCGCGTGGTTCGTTCGGTTGCTCAGATTCACATCTGCATGAGCCTCTTCAACGAGGAGCTTGACCATCTCTTCATGGCCATCCTGGCATGCAATATACAGCGCTGTCACGCCCATTTCGTTCTGCTCGTCCACGTTCGCGTCACAATCCATTACGAAGTAGCGCGTGAGGGCCACGAAGTTGCCTTTGACCGCATACATGAGCGGCGTGCGTCCACGAGTGGTGTGGCAATCCACGAGCAGTCCGAAGTCCACCAGCAAGCGACAGGCGTCCAGATGTCCATTGATAGCCGCCTCATGCAAAGGCGTGCGCGCATATTTCCTGCGCCCACCGCCCAGGTGGATCTCGCCAGCGCCAAGCTCTAGTAGCAGACGAACCATCTCACAGCGACCTTCACTAGCCGCGAGATGCAACGCCGTCGAGCCGTTGTGATCTTGTGTGAGCTGCAGGAGCTCAATCCGCGCATGTTCAGCCTCCTCGGGGTCGACAGAGGTCACCACTTCGTCCAGTAACGTGCTCAGTGCCGCGCAGTCCCCAGCCTTCGCGTATTGCAGCAGCAAGCTTCCGCGGTCGGCGCGCTTGCCGTCCTTCCACTTGGAGCGGCGACGCCCCATTTTGCCCTGTCAATCGATGAGAGCCACTGGACGAGCCCAGACTATAGAATTGGGAATTCCAAAGATATAATATTGGGTCGAATGCTTGGTAAATTTCGTGTTGTCAAATACCGATACAAGTCGGTACGGATACCGGCATTTTTACATCCATTTCGAGTTCTTCAGTTTTCATTTTCAAGATAGCATTGACGATGGTCGGCCTCAATGGCGGCGAGCGCGCGCGAGTCACGCGACAGCAGCGGCTCCAACACGTAAGTATGCGTTCACGCACCAGTTCGGACAGATGCAGTAGTGTTCTGACCGCCTTGCTCTGTCTCCATCCCACTGCGTTTGCTCCGTAGGCCATCGAGAACACCGCCGACGGCCGCTTCCAGATGCGAACCGTGCTGTAAGTCCGTCCGTCTCAACTTGCACGATGCATCGGCACCTACACCGTCTATCATAAAAATAACTTGATAGAAATATGGCATGGGTCTCGTGGTGACAGCATTCTTGGGTTGGGTAACGCCGCCGACGCCATCGAAATCCTCTCGATCGGGTACATTTTGGCAGTGTACGAAGACAAGGAGGGCGCACTCACGCGTGCCCAGCAGAGTAGGTTTCTCTCTCCAAATCCTTCATATGGGAACCTGCTAGGAATTTCTCATAATTACTGTGTGTGTGTGTGTGTCTTTACTGCTTGTCTAGGCGTCTTGGCGGCGGCCATCTTCGCGGGGATGCTCGTCGGCGGCCTCTTCTTCGGCTCGCTCAGCGACCACATCGGCCGCCGCAAGAGCCTCCTCTACTCGCTGCTGCTGAACGGCGTCTTTGCTCTCCTGTCCGCCATGGCGCCCAACATTTACGCACTTATCATCTTCCGAACGTGCGCGGGAATCGGTAGGCCACCGGTCAATGAAGCCTATCTTAGAGTATGCCTAATTCCGGACCTTCCTACTCTGCGGTGTTGCAGGTATTGGTGGCACGGTGCCGGCCATGTTCACACTGTGCTCGGAGCATGTACCTGCCAACCGCCGCGGATTCTACGTCACGATCGTCGCCGCCTACTGGATGGTGGTAAGTCTCTATCTCATTCTCGCTGCCTCAACCGTTGACTGACTCTTACTGATGTAATTTCTTGGATGCTCTACCGTCAAGGGTTCCATCTTCACCGCTGGCTTGGCGTGGTTTATGCTGGGGCGTCCGAAAGATGCCTACTCATGGCGTACCTTTGCAGCAGTCGTATCACTACCGACCTTCGCGTGTTGGCTGCTCACGTACCGCTATGTCCCGGAAAGCGCCCAGTTCTTCGCTCGACGCCGATTATTGACGGATGCAGAGCTGGTGGTGAATCACATTCGGACGATCAACAAATCCGGTGGTATACCGACGACAGAGGCGACCGCGCTTCTATCACCGTATCAAGTCCCTGACGGCAGCAAGAGCAGTCTCGTGGATGGAACTACTTCTGTCGCTGGTCCGCTCTTGATTTCAGAGGGAGACGTGGAAAACCAGACTCAGCATATCACGCTGTCAACGTCATACGGTATGCTGCTCGACCCGGTGCTTCGTGACACGACGCTGTCACTATTGCTATCGTGGTTCTGCCTGAGTTTCGGCTCCTACGGACTCGCCACCTGGATCACCGTGCTGTTTAAGCGTATCGGTCTGGCTGATCCGTTCGCCAACGCCTTCATCTATGCTGCCGCCAACCTTCCGGGGAATGTGCTGACCGCGTTGCTCATGGATCGCCTCGGTGGTCGACGCATACTCGCGGCTTGTATGCTGCTCTCCGCCGGTTGTGCCACAGGCTTCGCCTATGCGAACTCGTCGGCCTCAGGTGCAGCAGCCATCGTGCTCTTGGCGAGCGGGTTCAATGCCTTCAGTACGGCCGGATGGAACGCCATCGACCTCATGTCGGCCGAATCCTTCCCCACGGACGTCCGGACGACGGGCATGGGCGTGCTATCGTCCGCTGGTCGAGCCGGCTCCGTGGCTGCTCAGTTCGTCAACGGCTACCTTGTTGGGCCTCCCGTTCACGTGACGCTACTGCTGGCTATTACGGCCAGTATGATGCTGCTGGGTAGCGCCAGTTCAGTGTTTGTACGCGACTACAGCAACAGGACACTACCGGAGTCAGTGGAGGAGATGCGAGCCCAAGTTCGACAGAAGGAGAGGGAGATTCAAGGAAGTACAACGTTGAAGATATCGGCGACCAGCAAATAGAGATGTAGAAGAGCATTTGCAGATTTGAATCGCTCAATAGTTCACGACGTGAAATTCGAGAGATCTAGCTCCCATTTCACGAACGCTGGAGCTTCGATGACGTTCGGTGGTGTCAGGGATGATAGCGGAATTTCAGGCCTATCCTGACCTTTGGGCTGCATTTCACCAATTGACGCTGCTTTAACGGGTTGTAGCTCGACAGGGTCTGCTGCCTGCATCGTCTCTCCACGTTCACAGCTTCCGGAATGCTGTTGCTCTTGGTGGATGCTGCCCTTGCCGTGTCGCGAACTTCTGCTGCTGCTTCTGCTGCTGCTACTCCTCTGACTTCCACGGCTCCTGTTGCTGTGGCTGTCTTGGCCACTGCTCCTTGAGGAAAAGGATTTCGAGAAGGACGAAGCCAGGCTGGATTCAGCAACGGATCTCGATGATCGCGATGAACGATCCGAAGATCGAGAGCCAGAAGATGACGAAGACGCTGACGGACGACTCCCATTTCTTCGGCGTGTGTGGGCCAAGTCTGCCAGTGTAGGACCCATAGAGTCCAAGCCCACAAAGTGATCCCGAACGTGCTGGTGTCTATCGCTCAAAGACAGCAGCGGAGAGTCGGGAAGCGAGCGGAACTCCACGACAGGGAACGGCGCAGTGGGAACGAGAACACGCGGAAAGCTCTCCGTTTCGGTTGCCTGGTCCCTCACACAGGCTGTGGTCCGCTGCTGTTGGTCAATAGAGACTCGGCAGTCTTCGGTCAACGCAGAATTGTGCTCGCCCGGTTCTTTGCTTCCCACAACGGGCGGCTCTGCTTGCATGGAGTAGAACATCCGCTCCTTGCTCTCCAGTATTTGCTGAAAGTGGGTAAAGAGTGCCTCCCCAGTCTCTGTTCGCGAGGTTTCCTTGGCTTTGACCTTCTGTCGACGGTCAGAAGCTCGTTGGTTTGAGTCACTCGCTGACTCAAACTGGCGCTCAATAGAGTCATTCTGCGCTCGATCCACTGCAGCTTTTGTGATGACCTTGTTCGTCGGACGATGGTACTCGATGGCCGCGTTCAAGGCCACCGTGAGCTCCTCGAGTGTCATCCCTCCCGTCTGCCGACCGTGAGATCTGCTGCTTGACGTCTGACTTCCGGACCCCCACTCTGAATCCGAGTCAAAGCCGCCATCACTGCCGTCCAAGTCGCTCCCACTCTCTTCGTCTTCCTCTTCCGGGCCCACGCACAATCCATCCAGGTCCTGAAGGACCCGCTTCGCGACCTCCCGGACGTCAGTAGGTTGAGCAGAGCCATCCAGTGATGCATCCTCGTGGGTCGGACGAGATTCCCTTTCATCATAGTGATACGATCGTCGCGAAGGCGACCACGATCTCGACTGCCATTCGGTCGAGACCATGCCGTCGCAATGGCAGGCAACCGTTATGGCTCGAGGTTCATGACCTCGATGAAGGGGCACGACCAACTTCAAGCGAAAACGGCCAGCTCACAACCCTTCGAGATTCTGATTGGCGGAATTTAGATCAACATCTGTCTCATGATTGGCTGAATTTGCACCTGCTGTTATCAATTGCACTTTTCCCTCTGAAACGGGACACAATCGAGCATGAGCTCTGGCGTTGCTGTCGCCGCGCCGCCGCCGCGTCCTTCGGTGCTGCTCATAGGCGACTCGCTGACTCAGCGCGGCACCGACCCGGACAACGCTGGCTGGATCTCGCTGCTACAGCATCGCTACCATCGCTCAGCCGATATCATATCCCGCGGCCTCTCGGGATATAACACGAAGTACGTTCCCCCATCTTCTGGCTTTCTTCCTGTCTTGCACCTAGCTTGCCCACCATTATCGCGATCGTTGCCTTTGTAGATGGTTCATCGAGGCCGCGTTGCCTGTGATTGATCACGAACTCTCCAGTGCCTCGTGCTCTCCGGCGCTCATCACGTTATGGCTCGGAGCCAATGATGCCGCGCTGCCAGACGGCGACTCGGCTCGGCAGCACGTTCCGCTGGCGACGTATGCCGCAAATCTGACCGAGATCGTGCGTGCTTTTCAAGTCACGGCACCTGAAGCATCAATCTTGTTGATCACGCCGCCGCATGTCGACGACGCCGTCCGACAGACAGGTTCGCACAGCGGTCGAGCGGAGCGGACGAACGCTGTGGCGGGGGAATACGCACGGTCTTGCGTGGAAGTCGCTCATGAACTCGGGATTTCCGTGCTGGACTTGCACTCGTTCTTCAATGCCATGTCTGTTACTGATCGCGCTGCTTGTCTGGAGGACGGACTGCACTTCTCGGCACGGGGCAATCGACTGGTGGACGAACAGCTGCGGGCGAAGATCGCGACCGCGTTCCCTGAGCTTGAACGGCGTCTCAATGCTTGGCAGCTCCCCAACTTCCACATCTGGATGGACGAGTAGCTACAGAATGGAAGCGTTGGTGCGAATTGGATGGAAATGGCTCCGATAGCGTACCGCATGTAAACAACTGCTGTCGTTTGCCTTCAATGAGAAGTTTCGGGCGCGCATCATGCCACATACCATTCCAATTGGCTCGAACATTATATTGCTCATACTGCGGGAAAGCTATCGGTTGATCCAGAAGTGTCGTGCTTTGCCAGTCGTCTCCATTCGAGAAAGCGATGCTTGTAAGCGACCGGAGAATTGATACAGCGTGTTGACTAGCGAATGTTGCGTGAATGTATCTCCAATCAAGCGAAATGTTACACGAATTGAAAAGCCATCCTGTCCATCAAGATGGACTCCAGTCGAGTGAAGTGGGGTCTCGCGGCTTGCGTCACCTTCGCGGCAATCACCGCCTCGTATTTCGGAGCCCGGGATGTATTCCTGACAATCACTGGTGCTCAAGCACCGGCGCGGCCTGTGTTGCTGCTCGTAGGCGACTCGCTCACGGAGGCAGGCGCCGATCCGGACAAGGCTGGCTGGGTTGCGCTGCTGCAGAACCGCTACCAGCGCTCGGCCGACGTCCTTCCGCGGGGCCTCGGAGGCTACAACACCAAGTACGTTTGCACATTGTGCCATTGCATGTTGCAGATTTCCGTGCTTGACTTGCTCCCATTGTAGATGGTTCGTCGAGTACGCTTTGCCTGCCATCGATCGGGAACTCGTCAGCGGTCGGATCGCTCCGACTCTCATCACACTCTGGATCGGAGCCAACGATGCTGCATTATTGGACGGCGCATCAGCGCGACAACACGTCCCGTTAGGGACCTACAGTAAGAATCTGGCCAGCATTATCCGCGTGTTTCGGACAAGTGCTCCTGACGCCCAGATCTTGCTGATCACGCCGCCACCTGTGGATGAAGCTGCTCGGCTCAGGCGCTCGAAAACTGGTCGCCTTGACCGTTCAAACGCCGTGACAGGCGAATACGCCCGTGCCTGTGTGGATACCGCAAGAGAACTCGACATCCCGGTGCTGGACCTTCACACATTCTTCAACACCTTGCCTCCACGTGAGCGCGCTTCGTGTCTAGAGGACGGATTGCACTTCACGGCGCGGGGCAATCGCCTGGTTGAGCAGCAAGTACGCGCGAAGATCGCGGCTTCCTTCCCGGAATTGGCGGCGCGCCTCCAGGCCTGGCAATTCCCCAACTGGAGCAAGCTCACCTAGCAGTCTCATACTGAGATACTGGCGGCGATATACGTCGTTACGACTCCCATGTGTTCAAGGTTGTCTGTCCTCCGTTGGACTTCTGCACAACGTCAGTATGGGTACAGCATGATTCGAACCCTGCCACACCAGTGACACCCTGCGTAATCAAATCTTTCTCTTCTTTGCCTGATGTGTAACTTGCTCTTATGAACTGTGACAGACCCTCTTACGTATTGTTTTTGCATTTACTGGCATGTCGTCCAGTCCATAATGCAATACCCTGCAATAACGTATAATAAGACATCATATTGTTTTGATATATATTAGAGATTTCGTCTATAACAAGGAGGTCCTGATATGCATGGATTTTCGCATGTGATGGGCAATCTAAAAGTGGGGGGAGTAATCGTCGCAACGTCAGGTCTTTTCGCTCTGGTATTAATACTACTCTGACACAGTCAGGAACCCGAACGTGATCCCAAAGGCACAAGGTGTGCGACACACGGCAAACATTGGCCAGATCCCCAGGGCACCGATCCCCACCAGATGAGCGACGCCCATTCCGCCAAGTACTGCAGCTCCGCCGTCGCCCTTGTTGCACATATTCGAATCGGATGGCTGACAAGCGCTCAGTGGTGGTGAAGCGCGGCGTGCTCGTAGGCATCGCCTTGGCGGCGTACGTCGCGTGGTCTCTCGGCGTCTGGGGCGGCATCGCCGTTCGCTTGGGGATCCTCCCGCGGTTGCGGCCGGTGCTGCTGCTGGCAGGCGACTCGCTGACGGAGAAAGGCACGGACCCCAAGCGGGTCGGCTGGGTCACACTGCTGCAACATCGGTATGCGCGGTCAGCCGACGTCATGCCTCGCGGCCTCTCAGGCTACAACACCAAGTACGTTCTCGCCTTGTGGTGCGTTTCGGTGGTCGCGTCCGGCGTCCTCACCTTGTTGCATGGATTGCTGTCTGTCTCTAGGTGGTTCCTGGAGTTCGCGATGCCCGTGATCCAGCGCGAAATCGCTAGTGGCGCCTACTCGCCGGCGTTCATCACGGTGTGGCTGGGCGCCAATGACGCGGCGCTGCCAGAGGGCAGCAATGCGGAGCAACACGTCCCGATCGAGATGTACCGTGAGAATCTGGTCAAGATTGTGCACAGCTTCCAGGAAAGCGCGCCTAACGCCCGGATCCTGTTGATCACGCCGTCGCACGTCGACGATGCTATTCGAGAGAAGCGCGCCAGGAAGGCCAAAGGCCCCAAGAAAGGACTGGTGGATCGTACGAACGCCGCCACTGGACAGTACGCCCATGCTTGTGTGGAGACCGCGGGGCATTTGGGAATCCCAGTGCTGGACTTGTATTCCTACTTCAACGACAATGTGGCGAAGTGGAAGCGCAATTCGATACTGGAAGACGGCCTGCACTTCAACGCGAAGGGCAACACCATGGTGGACAATCAGCTGAAGGCGAAGATCGAGGCCGAGTTCCCCGATCTCGTGCATCGGCTCAAGTCCTGGCAGCTCCCTGACTTTAGCGTGTGGATGCACGACGATCCCTGGTCCGCAAAACGACATCTTCGGGCGGGCTGAAAATACAAGTCTGCTAACTTATACTACCACGGATTTTCTCCAGTTTTTCTCGACTGTCGATCACGTCTCCAACCTCACAACATATGGAAGTGGATCCCAAGGCTTCCAGGATTTCTGGAACTGGAGCTTCTTCGCTCCACGCCGACGAAAAATTCGGCAGTGATGCGCATCAAGCTGATGCAACCCCATGGCCGCATGACCATGTCGTCACTTCCTCTTCTTCCCCTTTGTGAATAGTTCTGCGGTCCACGACAGCTTTGCGAGGATGTTCTACGCTGACTCAAAGCCACCGAAGGCCCGCCGCCCGACGCTGTTGCTACTGGGCGACTCCATCACTCAGGATGGCACGAATCCGCTGATCGGCGGCTGGATCTGTCTATTGCAGCACCGCTACAACCGCTCGGCCGACGTGGTGCCACGCGGATTCTGCGGGTACAACACCAAGTACTTCGTCCAACACGTGTTGCCTGGTCTCAAACGAGACTTGGCGTCGTGGCTTGCAGTGCCGACGCTCATCGTGACGCTTTGGCTCGGTGCCAACGACTCGGCGCTGCTCTCGGGCCACGAGGGCGTGCTGCACGTCCCGCTGGATGAGTATCGCACCAATCTGCGCGAGATTGTGGGTGCAATCCGTGAGAAGGCGCCGACAGCCAGTATCTTGCTGATCACGCCGCCGGCGATCAATGACCCAGTGCGGCTCGATCTGTCCCCGATCGGCAAGCTGGATCGCTCCAACGCCGAATCGGCCGAGTACGGGCGTGTTTGCATCGAGGAGGCCGCGACACTGGGCGTCTCGGTGCTCAATATGCACCAGGTCTTCAATGCGTTGCCTGCTCAAGAACGCGCCGCGTGCCAGCACGACGGACTGCATCTCACGACCAAGGGCAACGCTCTTGTGGCCGACGAAGTTGGCGCAGCCATCGAACGCGAATTCCCAGCGCTCATGAAGCAGCTGGACACGTGGGAGCACCCGGACTTCCTGGACCTCATGGCGGCCGATGCAGCCAAGCAGTAACGTTAGTAGCGCTGCCAGTACCGTAACGTTAGACTGTTGGGCAACAAACTGATACTATACGGTACGCATAGGATCAGATTGTTTTGAGGAGCTCAACATGCTGTCACTTCGTCACTTACCTCGCCCGCTCTGCCCGTCAAGAATGCTCTCCGTTAACGCCACACCACCGCGAGCATACCGTCGCCCGACGCTGCTTCTATTAGGCGACTCCCTTACTGAGCAGGGCACGGATCCGAGTCTCGGCGGCTGGATCAGTTTACTGCAGCATAGCTACACTCGATCGGCCGACGTGGTGGTTCGCGGACTCTACGGCTACAACACCGAGTGCTTCGTCCGACATGCTCTCCCCGGACTCACACGGGACTTGGCCTCTTGGCCAGAGTCTCCAGCGTTCGTGACGCTTTGGCTCGGAGCCAACGACGCGGCGCTGCTCTCAGGTCCTGAGGCTGCGCTGAATGTGCCGCTCACCCGCTACCGCACGAATCTGCGGGAGATTGTGGGCGCCATTCGCGTCGAAGCTCCCGACGCTGCCATCCTATTGATCACACCGCCGGCGGTCACCGACCAGAAGCGACTTGCATTAACTCCTAACGGTGAACTGGATTTCTCCAATACTGGAGCGGCCGAATACGCAAGCGCTTGTGTCGAAGAGGCAGCGGCCTTGGAGGTCCCAGCGCTGAATTTGCATCACATCTTCAACGCGCTGGGGCCTCACGACTGCGCCTCGTGCTTGAGCGACGGCCTGCATCTCACAACGAAAGGCAACACTTTGGTCGCCGATAAGATCCGGGAGACCATCGAACGTGAATTCCCGGCACTGGCAACTCGCCTGAACACGTGGGAACACCCGGACTACCTCGACCTGATAGCTGGCTGCGCTATAAAGCAGTGAGATCAGTGAGACGGCTCCACCTCACCCAACAGAAAAGCACAACGCATCTTGATTAAATACCACACGGTCCGCCTTATTCAGCCTTGGCTTTCGTCGAAGACGACGGCGTGACGTCCTTCTCGGAGCACCACGATCGCTTCATGTACTTGAGCAGCAGATACCAGTCCACGACAAACAGCACCAAGACGATGACCACAGCGGGGGCTGAACGTACTGACAGCAGCACCACGTTCAGCACGGCCACAAAGCCGAGCTTCCACTCCACCGGCAGCTTCTTCAGATCCGGCAGCCGCACGTTGGCGAGGGCAGTCGTGTCTACTATCGCATAAGGCCTCGTGGCTCCAGAAACTGCCTCCACGACGTCGCTCTCGGATCCGTGTGGTTCGTCATCTGAGTCTGAATCCGAGTCCGAGTCGTCATCGTCGGACTCATCGTCCTCTTTGGCTTCGAACTCGTCGTCGTCGTCGTCGGACTCCTCAATCGGACGAAGCCCTTCACCATGTGCCAAGGACGAATTCGTGGTCGCCAGACTGCTGCCAGTGGCAGTATAGCCGCTCACACTCGCCGCCTCCTCGCTAGATCCGCCAGCGTGTGAGTCCTTGAGCGTCGCCGCGGATCGCGCAGCTTTACGCATCGCCTTTTTACTGGATCGACCGCGCCGCGAGAGCTGCGCCGCCAGGATGGCCGTGGAGATGGCGTTCTCCCACTCGTTGTACTCGCTCTGCGATGGTGCACAGACCTTCCAGCAGCGTTTCCGCGTGCGGATCAGGAACATGTACGGCGTGGGGGCCGCGTCCAGACTCAGACTGCTCGTGATAGCCAGCGATGCGTGCTTGTTGGTCAGATTCAGCTTGGCCAAAGACAGCCCACGACGCGCCGCCGTCTCTGAGTCATAGTAACGCAGTACGCACTTTCGCGGATCCAGCACGAACCACTTGCGGTACCAGTTGCGGCCACGAAACTTCACACTGCGCTGGATGATCAGCGACCCGGCCTTCCCCTGCAGTAGATGACCTCCCAGTGGCTGTGACTCGGTGGCTTTCAAGTTTGGAGGCGATGACACGCGTCGACCCAGCGCTTGGAGAGCGTTCCCAGCTGCAGCACCGTCGTCCTCACCTCCACCTCCAGTAGTATGGATGAATGGCTTGGTAATGAGCGAGATGGACGAGTTCACAAGTCGTCGCGGATGCATCGAGTTGCTCCGGCTCTGCTCGATAAAGCCCGACCGCCGATTGTCCATTTTACCAGCCACTGAGCTGCCACCGGTCGATGCAAAGTCTCTTTCCTCAGCTGGAGCAGTGGCATCAGCCGACGAGGCTGGGATGGAGGGTGCGTGCGACTGGCCAAGCTGATGCGAAGCCGCATCGTGCTGCTTCTCCACTTCCGCCCAGTAAATAAGCATCTTGGCCTTACTCCACGTGTACGTGTTGTCCCACGTGAGGGTGCAGGTACCTGGCGCGCTACAGCGATAGAAGCCCTTGACGGGTTTCGGGTCGGCTCCTTCCCGCGAATACGCCCTCACCAATTCTCCTTCAAAGG
>MBAC02000206.1:0-34824 GCA_001712635.2 Nothophytophthora sp. Chile5
CCGGTCTCCGTCCCGGGCAGACCGGCCATCGCGAGCAAGAGCAGAAGCAACAACGCATCGACGAAGACGGCCGCTTCCGCCTCCACGAGAAACGCAGCCAGCAGCAAAACGGTGCCCAAGACCCGGCGTTCTGCTGCGGGTGGCGAATCAAAGACCCTGCACCGGAAGAAGATCAGCAGTAGCAACAACGACGACGAGCGAGACGAGGTCCCGGAGCGATGGAAAAGAGGCTGACCGCACTGGACAGTAAAGAAGGCGGTCTTATCTCGCGCACATCTCTATTCTGCTAGACCTCAGGATGAAGGAGCTAGGCAGTAGCCTTTACCCCATCCGTCCACCAGCACAAGGAGCTGCACCTGGCTCTTCTCACGGCCGCGGTCGTTTCCGGATGGCTGCGTCGTGTTTCGCGGCGACTTCCAAGGCCCTGGCGGCCGCTTTTTCGGCGTCGTTCTTGCGCTTCCGCTCGGATATGGCCAATGGAATCACGAGCGGCGGCGCTGTGGAGGGCCGTTCATCGAATTTGCTCGCGAATTCAGCGTGGAAGGCGCCGAAGCGGTCGGCGTCGACGGCTGCCCGGATCTGGCGGAAGAAGAGGTAGTAGTGCTGCAGGTTGTGCAGGTACAGCAAGATGTCGCCCAACATCTCGCGGACATTGAGCAGGTGGTGGAGGTATGCGCGCGTGTAGTTTTGGCACGCGAAGCAGCCGCAGCCAGGCAGCAGCGGCCCGAAGTCGGTCGCGAACCGTGGCTCTCGCAGATGCAGCACGCTTCCGAAGCGCTGGCGCTCAGCCTCGCGCTCGCTGCCACGGCTTCCGTCCTCGTCATCGCTCACCCAGAAAAGCAAAGCCGACCCTTTCTTGGTGACGGTCGCTGGGAAGGGCGACACGAAGGCGTCGATGCCGCCGTCCACGGCATCCAGCACGTCCAGCGGGTGGCCGATGCCAGAGACGACTCGAGGGAGCGACGCTGGCGAGATTTCACTCACGATTGCGTCTATCAGGGCCAGTCGCTGCGCCCTATCGTCGCATGAACTCAGTCCACTGAGCATCACAGCCTGCACGTCGCGCTTGCACGTCTCTACGGCGCTCATCCGTCGCAGCTTCTCGTCGTTTCCACCAACGACGACGCCGCACATGGGCACGGCCGACGTGTTGAGCGCCAGACAGGCGTCCAGCCAGTCCAGCGAAGTCTGGACGGCCGTGCGCTGGCGGTTCGCGCCCATGGAGTATGGGACCTCGTCGGCCAGCGGCACGACCAACTCCGGCTGCAGCAGTTCCGATGCCTGCATGAACTCCTCCACCGACACAGAGCGCCGGCCGCCACTCGTCTCGATCATGAAACCCGTCCCCTTGGAACTCGGCGGGTTCTACGGCGCACGAGACAAAGAAGGAGTAAGGGATGGAGTCAGATGTCTATTGTACCCGGTGAGTGAGCTGCACGAACGCAACAAGACGCACCGAGTCGCTGATGTAGTCCCGCGCGGAGAGCAAAATCGAGTAGTCGGTCGCGTTGAGGAACTCGCGGAAGTTGCGCTCCTTCTTCGCCATAAATTCCACCGAGCTGGAACTGCGGTCAGCCAGTCAACGCACAGAGTAATCAGTCACCCGTTTGCTGCTCACGTGCGTGTCCATCGCAGGAGCGTCGGGTCCCCAACGTACATGTCGGCAAAGTCCACCACCTGAGCAGTCAGGTCTTCCACTTTCCGGCAGTTGTCTACCGAAATCACGACCCCGTCAGGCAATTCCACGTACAAGATACAAAAGAGAGGCAACGCTGTGAGCGACTCCATCGGCAAAGCAAAGGCGCCGAAGGCTTCTTTCAGCCCACTCGTTCGTTCCAACCTGGCGTCAGGTGAGGCACGTTGCCCACGACGCTGGGCGGGATGTAGCAGGGAGTGCGGGTGTTCTGGAACAAAGAGCCCGCGCGGGAGAGCGTCGTCTTGGCGGCGCGCGCCAGCATCTCGCCGCTGGTCGGAGAGCGCTCCAGCGACGCGTCGTCCTCCGTCAGCTGTTGCAGCTTTGGCAGCTCAGCCATTTCTGTGGGCAAATGTTGATTTGGCTAGTGTCTCTTCACAGCAGATACCCGGCTAAATACGAGATGCTGTGTACCTTTGTTACGTACGTCTTAGCTAAGTTCGCGTGCAGCCAAAGCGTATAGGCGTCTGTGGTTCAAGTACGTGTGGGCTAAGTGCGCATCTCGATAAGGCGGAGCATCCATCATGGAGACCGTGGCGTCCGTTGCGCCGCGACGCCATGGCTGCGAGACTCCTCTCCACCCATCGCAGATTGTGGTACGTTGCTCACACTGCGTCCAAGTGCAGGAGGCATCGCCGTACGACCACGCTCTTTGCCTCACCAACGGATCTTGCGCGGCTTTTGCCCAGGTGGTGGGCGTCGTGCTGCTCTCGGCGGTCGCTTTCTACGCTCTAAGCGTCCAGGAGCTTCCGTCCTACATGCAGCAGACCGTCGCGCTGCTCTTCAGTGTGCAATTCGCGGTCACGGCGCTGCTCTTCGTGATCGTACGCGCCTCTCCGTCCTCTCCACTTGCAGTGTATCTGCCTTCTCCGTAATCCGCCATTGCCACCACATTGTGCAGATCTCGCGCTTTAACCCCGCACACCCCCAGCGCCAAGCAAACGCGACGAAGGCAGCCGATGCAATCGACAACTCTCAGGCCGCGGTGGCAATCGCCGTGACAATGGCCCCTGCGACAACCTACGCGATGACGGGGCCGGCACTGCCGACGCCTTATCCCACTGCCAAGACGTGCCACGAATGCGGTGCTGTGAACCTCACAGCCGACACGAGGCACTGCGGGCGGTGCAACAAGTGTGTCCCAGGCTACGACCACCACTGCGTCTACCTCAACACGTGCGTCGGCTCGCGCAACTACCCGCTCTTCGTGGGCTTGCTGTCCTGCGCCATCCTACTGCTCGTCACGCAGCAGGTCGTCACGGGCTACGCTGTTTCGCGGTTGTTGCTCCCACGTCCAGGTCAAGGCGGCCAGTCGTCTCGAGCCGCGCTGCTGTGTGCGCTTTCGCTGCTGCCGTTCCTCGAACTCTTCTGCCTCGTCGTGCTCGCCAGCTTCCACCTCTACATCCGCTTCCACGGCTTGACCACCCACGAGTGGCTCAGCCAGTGGCTCGAACAGCGAGACGCCCAGCGAGCCGCCGCCGTCGCCTCGTCCACCTCCGATACCACAGCAGGAGGACATCTCACTCCTCTCTGACATACTACGTGGTGAGCAACGCAGAAGAACGACCGCTGTAGACCCATGCACCCGACAGGAGCTTGGAGGACTGTAAAATATCTTAAGAAGCGAAAGCACATCACATCACGCCACCCAACACCTCACGAAGGCGAGGCACAATAGATGAAGAATAAATCACAGCAAGAAGCGGATGCGCGCCACAATCTCCTCCGTGTCTCGCGGGACTCGCATGGCTGCAAAGTCTCCGCGCGCGACGGCCTCGTCGACAGCGGATCGGTCGACCCCCTCGGCCATCAGGTTCACGAGCAGCAGATCGTCTCCGGGCGACCAGATGCCCGTGGGAGACGCGCCCTTCAGGAAGGCCCTGGCCGTCTCCGCATCGCCACTCGAGTAGAACAGCGCGTGCACTACCGACGGCATGTCTTGGTTCGTCTCGAGCTGGAGTTGGCAGATGATCGCATCTGCTTCGAGCTCTGTCGCCTGCTCCGCGTCTGACGCCTGCGACTGCCGTTGCATTCCGCCTCTCTCGACTAGATCTGCACCACTCCGCGTCTGGGAGGCCCCCCGTTCTTCTCCTTCACGCTTCTGCCGCTTCCTTTTCGGGTATGTTGCTGCAAGGGCAGTGTTCGTATTGATCCCTTGAGGTTGCATCTCGTCGCCACCAAAGTAGCGCTGCAACACCAGCCTCTTGCTTGGATCCGTCAGCAGGTTCGTCCACACACTTTCGAAGAACACGCCTTTGTCTCCACGTCCGCTGCTTTCGTTGCTTTCGACGTCGCTGTCGCCGCCTTCAGGGCGCTGGAGTGGTGACGTCGGCTCCTTGTTCTCCATCGCCTCACCCGACGTTTTGCGCTTCAGTTTCTGCTTCTGCTGCTTCTTGGACAAGGGTTGCGTACCTTGAGCCGATGACAATGTCGGTGTCGATGAGGCTGCCGAACGAGTTTGTATCGCTCTTGGGAGTGGCGTTGGTACCGATGGTACAGCCGGTGAAGCAGAGGCGTGGGCACTGCTATTGCTAACTCGCCTTAGACTCGTGTTGCTCGTGTTCGCTTGCTGTGGCGTCGGCGCCGCAAAAGATGAGTGGGGTGCTGCTTGTTCAGGAACTACGTCCTCAACAGCAACATCGGCGCGCTGCAGTCTTTGAGAGGTACTGGGAGGCGACAGCGGATTCCTCGCCCGCGCTCTCTCTCTCCTCTCCGGGCTTGCTACTAGTACTGCTTGTCCAGGTGGTGGCGTCCCATCGGGTGCTTCTGCTCGTGTCTTGGGGCTTGACGACCCAGATGCGCGCGGCGGCGTCTCCTTACTCGACAATATCGCGTTCATGTGCGATTGGCCCGTCCCGTCGCTTTCAACGTCCTCTCCATTTGCCGTTCGCTCTTCATTGACTCCAGCCATTACAGGAGACACGGCACGCTCTGCGGGTGGTAGGGACTTGCTTGATTCAACCGCACTCGGAGCCGGAGAAGCGCGTGATTGGCTAGGTGACTCCACCACTTCCACAGCGTTGTCTGCTTCGTTCTGTGGTGCCCGTGCTCGCGCTTCCGCCTACAGCACAAACACCCAATTGGTTCAACCAGTCCCATTCAGTTCAAAGCGATGGAACACGTTTGAGGTGGCGCCCGTCACCTTCCCTAACGGCGAGAAAGGAGCCCCTACCAATGCTTGTGCCATGATCGCCCGTTGCTCCTTCGGCGTCTTGCTTCGAAGCTGCTTGCGGAAGTGTTCGTGCATACTCGAGCCAGAATGCGTCGTCACCTGGAATGGCAACCCATCGGTCAATACATCAATGAATGACAAAAGCAGCGAAACAATGACGAGGTCTGATTTGTCCTGCCGCACCTTCTGCTTCTCCGCGAGATTCCACACGCTCTTCGGGACGGGGCCCATGGTCTGCCAATTGATCTCGTGGTGCGTCTTCGTGTACGAAACATCGAACAAAAGAGTATAGACTGCATTAGTCACGTGACAGCAGGTTGACCCGCTACTGGTTGGCTGCCTCCGTGCCCTCACCTTGACGAAGTGCAACATCCGCGCGTCGTCCTCCGGCGTGAACTTGCGTCTCCCACGCGGCAAGCGCCTGGCCGCTTTAGCCGCCGTCGTCGTCTGCTCCGCCGCGAACACGGCGCCCGTGTAGTGTGCGGGGTCCTGCAGTGCGCCGAACGCCACCGAGTCCTCCACGAACGCCGCGGCCACCCAGTTCTGTCGCGCGTCCAGCATTTCGCACTCCACCAGCTGCGTGGCGCCAATGGGCGAGGCCACCACCTCTCCGCCGTGGGTCTGGATCATCTCCAGCAGCGCCTTCCGCCGGTCGCGCGAGAGCGTACGCGCCAGGTAGAACTTGTGCCCGCGCAGCAACGTCGCGCCTTCCGCCATTTTCCTTTTCGCGCTTCTGGTCTGTCGGCTTTCAAAATGATTAGCTTTCGTAGGGTTTTACCGTTAAGTTCGAACTGCAGCCAAAGTTCATGTGGTCCGAAGGGTTCCAGGATTCACGAAACCTTCTGACGACCTCCGATTTCGTTACATTCAAGGCACCTTCTCACGACCTTGCTCATGCGACATTGGAACAACCGCAGATTGAAGCGACGTCATATTCGTCCACTCAACCACGATGACGACGACGACGACGCCGGAGGAGCGGCGCTTCCTGCAGTGGCTCACGGACAACGGCGCCGTGTTCCCCAAGCTGGCGTGGCCCGTGGCGACGCCCAACGGGCTGCGAGGCGCCACGGCCACGCAGGACATCGCGACGGGCGAGCACATGCTGTGCATCCCGCGCCAGCTGCTGATCTCGGAGGAGCTGTGCTGGCGCGACCCGCAGCTGCGGCGCGTGTTCGAGGACAACCGCGACGTGTTCGCGCGGGACGACCCGGTGCTGGCGTTGTTCGTGGTGCGCGAGATGGTGCTGGGCGAAGGCTCCTTCTTCCACCCTTATCTGTCGACGCTGCCCTACCCGGAGAGCGTCCAGGACTGGACAGAAGACGAGAGGCGGGCGCTGCGGGACAAGCGGCTGGAGGAGGCGGCCGTCCGTCGCTCGGTGGAGATCGAGGTCCACTACCGTAGGGTGTTCGCTCGACTGCATGACAAGTATCCCGGCGAGTTTCCGGAGGAGCTCTATACATTTGACAAGTTCAAATTCGCGTGGAAGACGATCCAAGCGCGGACGTTCGGGCGGCGGCTGCCGTGGACGGCGCTCGTGCCGTTTGCGGATTGCCTCAACCACTCCAACTTGGCCACGAAGTACGACTTTGACGTGGACGGCAACGGCTTGTTCCGTCTGTTCCCGTCGGCCTCGACCAGCTTCGCAGCGCACACCGAGGTGTTCAACTCGTACGGCCGTCGAGCCAATTTCCATCTGCTGCTGGACTACGGCTTTGCGCTGCCCGATAACGAGTGGGACTACGTGGATGTGGAGCTCGCCAAGGACCGCGCTGGTCCGCGTGGCAGGAAGTTGCGCTTCATGCGGCGCGTGATCCGCATCGACCGCCAGAGTTCCTTGGACGAGCTCTTCCCGCCTGCCTTCCTGGCGGCGCTCGCTGACCCCTTGCCGGATGAAGAGAAAGCTGCGGCTGACATTGCAAACGTCGAGCTGAGTGCGTTGCGTGATGCGTTGAAGTGGCTACGCGATGTCCTCACCGAAACGCTGGCTGATTGGGGAGCGCTGGAGGAACGGGAGGGAGACGGACAGCTCCTGCGCAAAGAAGATCTGCCCGACCGCCTCCGCGCTGCTATTGTCTACAGAGTCAGCAGGAGAAAGATTGTGGAGAGGGTTCTGTCGCAGATAGACAGCAAATTGGCAGCAACTGCAGCCGCAACAGTCCATGGCACGAAGGCCCTAGAAGCAGACGGCGTAGTGGCCGAATTGAAGCACCTGAGCCTCCATTGAGAGTGAAAGAGCGAACTACAAGACGACATAGCCAGCGACATCAATCCTCCGGTTGGCCAGCCGGGCCTTAAATCTCGCAGCTCTGGTGAACAATCTGCAGAAGCAGGTCCTTCTTCTCGCTGGAGTCGAACGAGAAGACGCGGGTTTCTACGAGGAACGCAAGCAACAAGGAGGCGCAGTTCGTCAGCGTGTGATGGCAAGCGGTTGGTTACCACCGCCAGCAAGCAAGCAGCTTGGGGTTAGCTAGCTCCTCTCACCTTTAGTCCCATTGCTGGCCACTCCAGAAACATGAAAGACAAACGTCGTTTCGTCCGCCCTGTCCACCACTGCCTGCGGCTTGTCAAACTGCTCATGCGCAACACGTGCAAGTCGTCAGCGAGTTAAGCTAAACCTCAACAACTGCAGTGGCGCTCTTACCAGCAGCTGCAAGTTCGGCTGAGAGCCCTCTTCAGCGTCGTCCTCGTTCTTCCACAGCAGAAACCGGTAGGGGCGATACACCGCAAAATAGTTCTGCCATAAAGAAGCAACAATGAGCCATTCCCCAATCACGCAAGGCCAACAATCGAGGGGGGACAAACGCACCTTGGAGCTGCGATCGCCCTCGGCCTTTGACGACACTGCACCCGCCCACAGTGCGTTGTGTCGGAGGCGAACGGCGTGCTCCTCTTCCTTTTCTTGTTTCCCTTCGCGTTTCTTCAAGTACACCTCCCGTTCCGGATCGTAGAGCTCGATGAGGTCCTGGTCGGTGGGCAGCGATGAGAGGTAGTTCCATAGGATCTTACGCACGCGTTTGCTCGCAGGGGCATCTTCCACAAACACGGCGCCAAATTCTGAGAGCCCAAAGAGCAAGATGACCCAACGGCCGCGGATGATGGAGAACACGAGCGCCAGCATCGCCACCACCACAAAGGCGGTTGCAGTCTTCCATGGGTGCGTCCAGTTGAGGAAGTTCTCGGCACACGCAATGGCGCCACAGGCCCGCCCGATCTCCGTCTGCAGCTGCTTGATCGTGTCTTTCACTTTCCAGAAGGCGTCGAACAGGTGGCTGCCTATGGCCTTCGACTTCTCCTTCGCTGCCAAACTCTCGCACACGAACTCCGAGAAATTGCGCTCCACGTGACTGACTGGGCCCCTTTTCCGCGTCGGAGCCTGACGGGGAGACTTGACTTGCTGTTTCTCCTCGGCGTCGCCCAGCAGCAGCTTCTCGCTCGCGGACTTGGGGGTTCCCTCGGGGATCCCGAACTCCACACGAACGAGCAGAACGTCCCCTTCCACTCTGTCCAACTCCTGCGAAGCTGGCAACGTCGCGCGGGACGAAAGACTCGTCGACTCGTCCAAGGCGCTCGCCGGAGTCCCAAACGACGACAAGGGGACGACCAGTTCGCTCGAACCTTCGTTTCGCGTCAACAGGTTCCGGAGTGGGATTGTCGCGGTCGCAACGATCAGATCTGGCGTTTCCTTCGCTTCCCCGTTCAATGAAATGCACAATTCAAATTGCAGCAGCCCAGGGAACGACCGCCACGGCACCAAGTCGTCTCGACCAGTGAAATTCTTTCGAGACGCCTGCGGGATTGGGAAATAGTAGGCGTGGTGATCAACGCCGCATGCTACTTCCCCTTCAGGCACCGAGTTTGGTTCCCTCTTGGACGCCTCTTGGTACACAGTGCATTGCTCGCAGCTGCAGGTCGTGGGGTCATGACGCCAAGACACGTTGAAGTTCGAGAACGGAAGCTCCTTCCGCGGTTTCGCAGCAAACGGGAGCGAAAGTGTCGAGCCTGGGGAGGTTCCCAGCGAATTCTTGCGCCAGACCGGCGAGCGACTTTTCCCCACAACATTCGTCCACGCCACAATCGCTTCGTCGTAGCCAGAAGGGATGAGCACCATGTCACCTCGCTCAGATCGCTTGTCGTTGGGGCGATATTTGATGCGGACGTAGAAGCCAAGCTTCGACGACGAAACGTCCTTCAGACGCGACTGGGATTCCATCAACAGACTGTCCGTCTCCTGCGAGAGCCGCGCTTCGTGAACAGCGACCGTCAAGTCAGCTAGCGGTCGGTAGAGCTTCAGCTTCTCTTCTTGCTCGAGTTCGTACTCTTCGTAGCCGATCCAGCGCCCCACGAAAGACCCTTCGATCCGAAGATGGAGTTTATACAGCATGAACACCAGGATCCCACTGAAGATGTACGATAGCGCATACTCCAAGTCTGCAAAAACGCAGAGGTACACGAACCCCATCAGACACACGGCCGATTTCTTCTTGTTCTTCCACGAGATGATGCTGGCGTATTGGGCGTCGACCCCTTGGAACGTCTTGAGAGCTCGACTGAAGCGGTCGAATGTCACACGCAGCGACTCCACGGAGAACTCCTTTTCCTCGCGTTGGAGGAGAGAGAAATCGTTGTCCAATCGGATCCGGAGCAGATCCTCCTTGTGTTCCACATATTCCAACTCAATCAATGCAAAGCCAAGCTTCTCTCCTGGCGGAGACTTGGACGTGGAAGGCGGCAATAGCTTGTAGTGGTCCGCGTCGGATAAGATCGGCAAGGATTCCCACGAATCATTGATCGCAGCTTGATTCGTTTCGTCGTTCAGACTCAGCTGGCGCAGAGGCGTGCGGAGGCTCTCCAGCAACGCGTTGGTGCGCACAAACCTGTCCGCTTCGCGCTGAAGCAGCTGGAAGAGCGTCACGTGCAGCTCCGCAATGCACTGGTCTGAGTTGAAGTCGATCACCTCGATGCGAAACGTCGAGTTGGGGCGGCGCACTTTGAAACACACCAGCTCCAGGTACATCGGGTCGGCGCTTTTGAGCACGGGGCTGGTCTCGTGGACGACTCCGTCGAACGTCAGGCGGCAATACGTGTCCCCATCGAAGATGTTCTTGGCGTGGAAATCCTTCCGGCAGTGTTTAGTACACAAATGCAAGCCCCGGAAATTCACAAACAGTTCACCCGCGGTTCGCGACGCACTGTCGCTCAGCACGCGAAAGCGGTTTCCCCGATGTGCCTTCTCTGCTGGCACGGGTTTCGAGGATTCCTCAGTCAAACACTCGCATTTGACCATCGCCTTCATGATGCAAGCCTTGTGTACGTCGATGCCGCAGAGCTCACAGCGATAGCCCCACACGCTCTTGAGCGCATTCAGGATCGATCGGTCGCCTAGAGCAGCACAAGCCACAGGTGGGTACGTTAGGTCATCGGATATGACCAGCAGGTTTGGAAGTGGCCGGTCCTCCCTACGTACAAACTGCGCAGTTCGGGATTGCAAGGCCAATCGATTTCAGCTGATGGACTCGAAACTTGTGCGCGTTGCCCACAGAAATCTTCCCCTCCATCGGCACGAACTTGATGGAGATCATAATCTTGGGCTGCCCCGTGCTTTGCGTGATCAAGGCTCGCGACGACAGCGTAAACCACCGCTTGGCCTCGACGTTGGGGTATCGCAGCAGCGGACTCATGTCCAGCAACGTGCAGGCGACCTGGTCGTTGGCCAGGTAGTTGTAGTTGTACACCTCGACCTCCAGCAGCGGGATGGGCGTGATGGTGCTGTTGTACATATGCGAGAATTGCATCACGTTGTCGTGCGTGCTTTTCCACACGGGATTGCGGCCGCCGTTGTCTACGGGCTTCGTCTGCAGCGGCTCCTTCCACGGCAGCAACGAGAGCTTCGCATAGGGCGCCTGTGTGCCCAACAGCTGCGTCCCCGGCAGGTCCATGGCACGATGCACCGTAACGTGGAAGGTGCCAGGTTTGTTCAAGCTTGGCACAGCATTGGCCATCGTGAGAAATTGCGCACGCGACGTGATTTCAGGATGCTGCTTCAATACGTCGGCCGTGAACTGCGCACAGCCCTGATGCGTGACGAGGCCTAGTCTCTTCCAGCGGAACATGCTGCCACTGGCGTCGTCCGGCCACGAGACTTCGCACATGTCGCAAGTTTTCGGCTGACCGTTCGTGTCTTCGGGCAGTTCTTCGATCTCATCGCTCTCAAAAATGGGGTCGATCTCCGGGAACTGGTCTAATGAATTCAGCTCGGCAGTGGGCGTAAGACGTGGGCTCGTGCGCTCGTCCAGCGTCTTCTGGAGCTTCTTCAGCGTCGGATTTGTGGCGCCGATCTTCTTGAGACGCGATCTGCGATACAAAAGAAAGCAGAGCAAGTCAGTCCTTCATCCGGCGTCCATTCGTCCGCATTGCAGGGGGGCGACAGTTCAAAGACCCACAAGGCTGCGCCGATGGGCGTGCTGGGCTTCTGGGGAGTCATCATCTCCGCTGCGACCTCCTGGTCTCGAGTCGCAAACTTCTCCAACAAGGAGCCCAGCTCCTCGGTCGAGCACAAGCGAACCACGTCCCGATCCGAAATGTATTTCCCCATCTCGTCGTCACGAGGGACCACTGGTAGCGGCAGCAGCCCGAGGGGGAAGCGACAGAAACAAACAAGTCATCAGACCGTCAAACTCAACCCCATCCCGCTCGTGACAGAGCACTCACCCAGACCCGACGATTCGTTCATGAAGTGCAAGTCCGAGCTGTCCAGCACATGCGGCAGACCCCACTCCTGCACCGCAGACGCCAGCGACTGGGCCTTTCTCCCGAGCACACGGCGCTTCTTCAAACCTTCGCAGAGCCTGTGGTTCAGCACATAGAGGCAGGCAGACAAAGCAGTCAGCTTCGAGCGGGTGCAGGACGCTGTCTTGAATGTGCCGCTCTTGATACCAGAAGGTGACGCCCTCCGCGTCGTCCGCGCTCTTCTTCCCACGAAAACGCAGCTCCATCGCTGCCGCTCGCTCCTTCTTCCCGTTATCGACGAATATGACGAAGAGATCAAGCACCTTCTACTCCCGTTAAGTTCGCAGTGATTACGTGCGCTAAGTACGTTTCAGCTCACTTCAACCTGCAAACTGAAAGGCAACATGGCGGAAGCGAGCGACAGCGACCAGACGGCGCTGACCGCCAGTCCGCCGCCATCTCCGTTGTCTCCATGTGTATGGACACCGGCTGAGCGCGAGCCAGTGCCCATTCCAGCCGCACCGCGTGTGGACTGGGTCTCCAGGGACCCCCTCTCTTCCGCTACTGTCACCTCGGCATCGGCCCCGGCAATCTCTTCCCTATTGGTTGCAGGTACGAAATATGCACTGTATCAGCACTTGCTCCTCTGTGAGGAGATCGTATCCTAAGGAGTGCAAATGCGCAGGTGTTGCTCCTCTTTCGACGGCTCCACCACCTCGACAGAGAGAGCTACTGCTCTCGCCGGCGTCGCAGCTGGACGTGCTCTCTCAGATTAGTGAGCTGGCGGATGCACAAAGGCGTCAAGCTGCAGTGCTTCCAGCCTTACCGAGTGTGGCCAAGAGTTCGCACGCATGGGCACCGGCAATGCGGAGTGTCGCAAGGCAGAAGAGGAGCGCGAGTAGCGACACCGCCAGCAGCAGCAATGGCGGCGGCGCCGTGAGCTCCTCCCGCTCTCCTCCCAAGCCAACCGCCAAGAAACGGAAGCGACCGTCACTATCGCAAGCGAAAAACCTTGCTGCAGACATGCTGGATTGGGAGACGTGCAGTGGTGAGCGTCTATTTTGTTCTTGGGGGCGGCCCAGGTGTTCATTCGGCCTTGTACTGACGCGCACGCATCTGTGCACTTGTGACTGGCAGAAGATTTGCTCGCTGGCGATACGGAGGAAGAGTGGGTTTACGACGACATTTCCGATAGCGATTTTGATTGACTCAGGCACCTGGTCTAGTGGTATCGATGGCAGGGCAGTCTTCCCCGTGTCTATTCGACGCACTCCGCAAGTTCAATGTGATGAGCTCTCCCCATGGTATCTACCGGAAGCTACCGCCCGTGCTGCAGGGTCTTGACTTGTGTCGTCCTCTCAAGCATTCGGGTTGTCGGTATGGCACCCTGGCTCTTGGTGATTCCAAACCACAGGTTTGTCTGGACGAAGAGGATGCGCCATTAGGTCGATCAAGGCCAGAGGCGTCAACCACTCACTTTCTCGATAGGCACGTGCTCCGCGCTCGTCGCGGTGCTGTCCGGCTTGCCCAACCACAGCCCTCTCAGGAACGTTCACCACGCACTACGGCTTCGAGTGCATGCGAGCCACCAAAGTTGCAGGCCACGGGGGAGGCACGCTCACCAGCAAGCATGCTGGGGCGAGGCACAGTCGAGCGAGTCGAGCGACGCACAATTCAACAAGCGGACTCAAGCAAAGCACCGACGATCGACTACTGGCCTTTGCTTCGTGTTACAAATATAATGGGGGGAAAGGAACTACGGCCTCAATTTGCTACGGGTAAGAGGAACGTCACGGGATGAGATTCCGGCACCGCCAACGACGGTCTTCACTTACTGCGTGACGGCAGATTCATCCACAGTTAGGCGACGATTCAAAGTCAAGAGTGGACGCGCAAAGGAGGACATACGTAGACGCATCCGTCTTCGTCGATGTGACCCGTGTCGCCCATGTGGTAGTAGCCAGGGAACCGTTGGAGATACTTGGCGTGGAACTCGCTCTCGTTGTTGTACAGCGTCGTGACAGTGCCTACGCATCACCAAAGTGCGGGCGTCAATCAGATGATCCCACCGCAGCCATCCCCCGTTGGCACAAAGTATGTTCAGGGCCGCACCTGGCGGAAGAGGAAGCTTCACCACCAGTTCCTTGTCGGGCTCGTCCGAATCGTGGTTGTGGCCGTGGCGGGCGTCGAGCTCCGACTTCTCCGCGCCCATGAGCTGGATGTTGTAGCCAGGCACAGCACGAGATACACCGAACTTGATCCCCGGGTAGGGAGATGCTGTAACTTGCTTCACGCCCAGGCACTGCGAGTTGGTGTGGGTGTTGCTGAGCGGACTGTCGTATCGGATTGCCACCGACTTCCCGCGATCACAAGCCACGTGGAAGTCGAGCGCGTTGTAGCCCGTGTTCAGCTGTGCGCCGGCGAACCACTTGTGGATGGGGCCTTGGGAGCTGTCGACAGAGATCAGAGGCGCAAGACGGAGCTACTCGTGAGCTTCACACCCAAAGCAGAGATCAAATTAACACACAGCACACGCACTCGTCCAGAACTTTGTCCCACGGGCGGAACCACTGCACGTCCTTGGCGGCCTCCGCCCAGAAGTCCTCGGGGACTCCACACTGCGCTGGTACTCTTGCGTGTACCGCAGCGAGTGCTGCCAGCGCGAGCGGCGGCTGGGGTCGGGGTCTTCACACGTCGCAGGCTTCTCCACATCGTTCAAGGGCGGCTCGTGCTGGACGGACGCAATCGAGAAATGAGCGGAGTGGGGCTGCTGGAAGAGGAGCTCGGACGCGCGAACTTGACGTGAGAAGGTTGACGTTCAGGACGGGAGCCGCTCGGATCGATACGGGTCAAGCGTTTGCCTGCGCGCCTTCAACACGCTGCCCGAAGCTTTGGGTGTCACGTGATGACTCGAGGCAAGTTCAAGGTCGTGTCAAGTCGGTAGCCATGTTCTTCGCCGTCAATTTTACAATACCCGCACAAGGTCTTGCATATCTAGCGCTTCAAACGCGAGTAATTGCGGAGAGCGGCGGCCAATCAGCGCCGTTTTACGTCTTAATCGCGAATCGGAACGCGGAAATTTATTTCAGGCACTCGCATTGGCTACTAATGCTGGTAAGAAGTCTGTTCCCGCCAACGTATTTTTCATTTTTCTTCCATCGTGGCGCCAATGACCCGCAACGCCATCAGCTGGAAGGCGCCGCCTGCTCCTGCGGCGGACGAAGAGGATGGCGATCCGTCCTCCATCTCCGACGTGTTCGCGGATGTAGGTCCCTCCCTCCCTGTCGCTTGCGCTTCCGCTGCTTTCGCCTTTTGGAGCGGATCCTGAACCGCCGTGCGCACCTGCAGATGCTGAACGTGAACGAAGACATGATCGTGGCGGCGGCCGAGTGTCAAGCGGAGCGAAACGTCGAAGGAACCATCGCGTGAGTGCGTGAGGGGGAGGATCAGCAGCGGAAGGATGGCGACCGCCTCGACTGGGAAGCTGACGCACTCGTTCGTTGGATGCGAAGCTATCAGCGCATTCTGCACAGGAACTTGCTGGAGATGGCGGATTTTATCGACGCCATGTTCGGCGTCTACAGCAGCAGCAGCAGCGACGCTCCTGGCGACAGTGCGGTGTGTGGATTACGTCCAGCGAGCCTCCTTCAGCCTACGGAGGGAGGGGCGACTGACGTCTTCTGCCTCTTGCTCTGACCAGAAGGACATCAGCGACTCGGAGCGCAGCGTTGGCGAGGGGCTACTGCTCGAAGCTGCTGCGGACGGAGACACAGCAGGCGCCGCAAAGGATATGGAGGAGCCCAAGACGACGCTGAGGAGGGAGAAGACGCCCAGCGCCCTCCTCACCACCCTCGAGGCGGGGGAGAAGGTGCGGGAGATCCAGCGCTCGAACGAACAGTGGAGAAAGGCTCGGCACCAGGTGCTCGAAGAGGAAGGCGTGGGTGCCATCATGAAAGACGCGACCAAGAGCGAGACTGGAGTCGAAGTGGCCGCCAAGGAAGGGGAGCCGCCCCCGCCAGGCCTCGCGCTTGTGGCCCAGATGCGCGCGCACCAGCACCTCCTGGCTCTCATGGAAGCGTCCAGTGGTAGCGCTGGCACCGCCCCATCCGTGGCGACGCTGGGCCTCTTGCTTGCCAACCCTTTGGCAATCCCCACGGCGATGCAGCCGTTGGCAGCGCCTGCTCCCGCGCCTTCGCCGCCGCTGCCTCGTGCCGCTGCTCCTGCTGGTCAGCAGATCAAGCCCGCCACAGTCGGAGCCAGTCTCCCCAAGATCGCGTTGCCGCCGGCCCACTCCTTCTTCAACTTGCTGTTCCCCCTGGCGCCACCGCCACTGTTGCTCAATCCGCAGGCTGCCGGGGGATTCGGAGCGATGTCGTGGCAACAGCCGCCGCTGGCGTTGCAAGCCGCGCGCTCCACTCGACCGATGGCGCCAGTCCGTGGCCCAGGTGCGCCTTGCTCCCCATGTGCCGTGCGGTCGCCGTACGCACAAGTAGCAGGGACTGACCGTGCTCTGCGTCGCGTGTGTCAGCAGATCCAGCAGCATTCAAGCGCATGTGCGAGGAGTGCCGCAAGTGCCACTTCAGCGTGCGGCGCTGTCGGCTGGTGCTGCAGCACACTGCGCCCGAGTGGCAGCCCACGCAGACGCAGCCTCCGATTCGCCGACGGAGGCGTAAAGCGCGTGCTGCTACTTTAAACGACAGTGTAATGTAACCTTGTGTGCCAGGAGTCTTTAGTGAGGTTCGAGGTGGTGCGCAGCCTCCTCCACAGGACGAGCAGCCTCCAGTGCAGATGGAATAAAAGTGTCGAGAGCGTAAGAGAGCTCGAGCTATCGTCATTAAGCTCGACATTCACATTCGAAGCCATGCTAAAAGCAAGACAACAGCACCGCGTGAGCTGCTCTCCGTCGTCCCCATATGCAGCAACCTTCACTGCCGCAGAGGATTTCACTTCGCGTGGCAGGGTGGGCAGCCCACGCCAACCGCTCGGACAGGCTCACTTAGAATCACGATAAGAGAGAGAGAGAGAGAGAGAGAGAGAGAGAGAGAGAGTTAGTCAACACCTCGGGTTAAGCTTCTGTGCGCAAGCCAACCAACGCATGCCCTACCTCCTCCTTCTCCTCACGCGCTTGCGTCCGACGCGCATAGTACGTGTCCAAGTGCTTCTTGGGGATCTTCTTCAGCAGCTCCTTCGGGAACGCCCGGAAGAGCGACCACGCCAGGTCCAGCGACTCGAAGATGTCACGCGACTGGTACGGCCCTTGCGCGATAAACTTGCTCTCGAACTTGTCCGTGAACTTGAGGTACAGGTGGTCCTCCAGCGACAGCGCCTCCTCACCCACCACGGCCTTCATCGCCTGCACATCCTTGCCAGTGGCGTAGCTGGCGTACTGCATGCACAAATGAGATCACACGGAAACGTGTCAGGAGCGCACAGGGGCCTCAGCGTCTGTGATCTCGTCCACCCCACTTACCAGTTGGTTGGACACGGCGCTGTGGTCGTCTCGCGTCATGCCCTCGCCAATAGCGCTCTTCATCAGACGCGACAGCGACGGCAGCACGTTAATCGGCGGGAAGATCTGACGGTTGTGCAATTGACGGTCCACGTAAATCTGCAGTCGCAACGGCACAAGTAAATAATCAAAACCACCACGTTAAACGACCCAGATCCAGAGACATCCGCAGTAGCCAGCAGTCCTAAGCGTTGCATACCTGTCCTTCTGTGATGTAACCCGTCAGATCCGGAATGGGGTGCGTGATGTCATCGTTGGGCATGGTCAAGATCGGCAGCTGCGTAATGGAACCGTTGCGGCCCGTCACGCGACCGGCGCGCTCGTACAGCGTGGACAGATCCGTGTACATGTAGCCAGGGTAACCGCGACGCCCGGGCACTTCCTCGCGCGCAGCAGACACCTCGCGAAGCGCATCCGCGTAGGAGCTCATGTCCGTCAGGATCACCAGCACGTGCAGATCGCGCTCGTACGCGAGGTACTCGGCCGTGGTCAGCGCCAGACGCGGAGTCACGATGCGCTCGATGGTGGGGTCGTTGGCCAGGTTCATGAACAGCGCCGTCTTCTGCATGGAGCCACTCTCCTCGAAGTCGTTGCGGAAGAAGCGAGCCGTCTCCATGTTGACGCCCATGGCGCCGAACACGATGGCGAAGTTGTCTTCGTGCGAGTCCATCACGTCCTTGCGCTGCACCAACCCAGCCTGGCGCACGATTTGTGCCGCGATCTACAGAGCCATCGCAATAGGCAGCAGCACAGAGCACAGAGTTAGTTCTCGCAACCGGAAACACAGGGGTTGGCGCTGTCGCGTACCTCATTGTGCGGCAGGCCAGCAGCGGAGAAGAGCGGGATCTTCTGCCCACGAGCGATAGAGTTCATCACGTCAATAGCCGAGATGCCCGTCTGGATCATTTCCTTCGGGTAGTCGCGACAGGACGGGTTGATGGGCTGCCCCTCGATATCCAGATACTCCTCCGCCACCACCGCCGGCGCCCCATCGATGGCCTTGCCGGATCCGTTGAACGCGCGGCCCAACATCTCCTCCGAGATGGCCATCTTCAACACGTCGCCCGTGAACTCGCAGTGCGTGTGGCGGTTGTCGATGCCGTCCGTGCCCTCGAACACCTGCACCACAGCCTTGCTGCCCTGCACCTCCAGCACCTTACCCTGACGCTTCTCGCCGCTCGCCAGAGTCAAGTTGACGATCTCCGCGAACTTGGGGAGCTGTTGGCATCACAGAGAGCGATCCACTGAGCAGGCACATATCACGTAGACAGCGTGGGGCATCTTGCACGTACCTTGACGTTCTCCAGAATGACCAGCGGGCCGTTGACCCCCGAGATCGTGCGATAGTCTGTGCAGCAACGCAGCGAACGGAATCAGATTAAGATCGAGTTTGCCTCCGCCCCGAGCCAGCGGAAGCAGGAGGCCGACACGCCGCCCAAAGCAGAGAGCCACGCACCGATCCTGGGCTCCACGTAGTAGTCGCGCACCACCGCCGCCGCGTTCGCCTGGAACATGCTCTCCGCCGTCACCATCGCGCTTCCGTGTGCTTCGCTTCGCTTGACTTCCGGCCGCTCGAAAGATTTCTTCGAGCGAAAAGCTCCCCCACAGGTTGCTCCCACCGTCCTCCTCCGCTTAGGTCCGAATCCGGAGGATCGCGAAGTTGAAGCAGCGACCGGCTGGACGGCGGTGCTGGTGTCGGGAAGCGCTCCAGTCCGGCAGGATTGCATGGCATCTGGGAGCTGCGCAGTCCGCAGAGAGCGTCCACACACGCCGCATGCCAGCAACGCACCAAGCAAGTGCAGCATCACGCCCGGTCCAAGCTGTCAAGCCACATGTGGCGGCGCCTCGAGACCAACGAGGGCCTGCTTCCGTCGTGGCAGTTGGACGCCGAGACGCAGCGCACCCCTCGACCCCAGTCATACAGCAGTGTGGCAACACGCCACTAGCGTTACCAAGCAAAGCAAGAAAGCACCTTGAGACAGTCAGCAGCGGCCGCTCCCATGCAGAGAAGGAGACGAACATGACGGCATTGATTGTCTAGTGCTTTGCGTCGCCCAAAAGCGTATAGTGGAGCTTCTCGTCTCGATAGGCTGCTGTCTGTCTCCTATTCCTTCTTGGTCGGCTCAGTCTCTTCCTCCGTCGAGTTGGGGGTGTCTTCCTCGTCGCTGCTGTCCTCGGTGGTGGAGCCCGCGGCGTCATCCTCGTCAGCGGCGGCCGCAACAGCAGACGCGACGGCCTCCTCCTCCTCGTCGTTCTCCACACCCACGGGCTTCATGCGCTGCAGCTTCTCCAGCCACGACACGGCGCTGCTGCCCGAGGAGCTCGACGGGTCGAACGAGTTCCGGGTCGAGATCTGCTGCGGCGAGTAGATGAAGACGTCCTCCTTGAGCTTCTCCGCGTAGTTCTGCTCCGTCGTCCACTTGGCGCTCTGCTGGCGCAGCGTGGCCAACAGCGTCTCGCGACGACGCTCCACCTCGGCGTTCCGCTCCTTGCGCACTTCCACCTTCTCTTCGAAGTATTGTCTGCGAAAAAAGAAGCACAAGTGAGTATTTGCCACTCTCGTCTCTCCCCACCAGCAGACAGGGCGAGTTGAATGCCAACGGGCGACTTTGAGCAGCCGTTGGACGCGGAAGACCCACCTGACTTTCTCGTCGTGGATGGCTTTCTCACGCGCCACTTCCTTGGCGCGGATGGCCTGCTGCTGGTGCTTGATCTCTAGTCGCGCCGCCTTGGCCTTCATGATCTTCAGGCGCTGCGCCCTGTACACAGCATCCGTCAACGCGTCCAGAACAACAAGGTGAATCCCACGAGCGCACTCCCCAGAGACCAGACCAGAAGCGTTCCATGGGCAAACGGTTCACGCACTCAGCATCCCGCGCAAGCTTCTCTTTGCGACGCGCCTCCTCCACGATGAAGTCCTTGCGCAGCGCGGCCATTTCCTTGCGGTACGCGAGGCGAGACTTGACGAAGGAGTACGTCTCACCGACGCCATTGTCCGGTGACGTCGCGGTCGACGAGAGCTGCCAGCAACAACCAAGTCAGCACGGGCCACAACAGACGCTCCCACACAAGCCGGCGGGGAGGGGCGGGGGAGTGCCTACCGCTCGGGCAAGGGAGCCGCCCTTGACGGCGGCGGAGAGGCCCGCACGCGAGAGCATCATGGGGGTTGTCGTCGTCAAGTACTTGCTCGCCTATCAAGCCGCCGATAAGCCGCCACTTGCGCTTCCCAGCCACCAGGATCGACGAGCGATTCAAAACTGAATTGAACTCGCACTTGGTGGTGTGACCCACTCTATTTTGCATTCTGGTCAACTTTGGATAACAATTGGTTTTGTCGCTAAAAAGGTTTAGGCAGATATTGGTTTAAACATGCTTTTTGTAATCTTATATTAACCGAAAAGTGAGTTTTGATAAATCGGAAAGGATTGCACTGGTTTTGCTGCAAACGTGCTGTTTCTGACTAAAATCAAGCATGTTTCGTTCCAAAATACTATCAACTTGGGTCATCAAGTTTCAAGGTTGAGCGATTTGTTTTCGCTCTTCACAAACATACCGTCCACCAACTTGTGAATCCACTCGAAATAAAATACTACAGGATAGTAAGTTACACAAGTTCGAGCTGGAGAAGGTTGATTGATTTGTAGAATTCTTTGATGGCTCGTGGTCAGGAGGGGTGTCATCTGGTCCCTCGTCCTGTGCAGCTGCTGCAACCCACTGACATGAGAAAATAAAACGCACAGACGTGCTCCACAATTTTCGTTTTGATTTCCATCAAAATCCAGCACACTTGCTTGAAGCCTGCCGATCCCACTTGCATTTTGACCTGGCCAGCGAGGGCACTGTTTTAAGAATCGTGCGTCAGCAACTTCACATTTTCCACAAAGTGATCAACGCCAGAAAACTGGCCAGCGAGTGAATAGAGTAAAACACCTTAAAACCTCGCGGGCGTGGGCAGGCATTTGTTTCTCGTCTGCCTCTCCGGCACAGACACCGAGTTGTGAAGTGGAGCGGAAAGCGGAGGGAAGGAAAGAGAAGACGGAACTCGTTCCTCTACGGCCACTTGAACCTCGTATCATCCGGACGGACGCGGACCGCGTGTGGCAGCAGCACTCAGGAAGGAAGAGCGGAACCATGGGCAAGTCCAAATCTAGCGGCGGCAGCAGCAGCAAAATGTCGGCGAAAGACATGGAGCAGCATCGCGAGTACATGAAGAAGTACAAGATGCAGTCGAGCGATCTGGACACGCAGGAGATGCGGTATAAGGACCACTACGAACTGCTCGGGATCTCGCGGGACGCTCCGCATACCGAGGTACGCTCCTCACGCCCATAACGAGAAGCAGAGGGCGATGGATGGCGGCCGTTCTAACGGAGTTTGTGGCGCTTGATTTTGATGCTGTTCTTCGCGGCAACAGATTCGAAAAGCGTACCGAAAGCTAGCGCTCACGTGCCATCCGGACCGAAAACCATCGGCGGCGGCTCTGGTGCGGTGGGAGGGCGTGCCCGCGGCGTACGCGGTCCTGTCGAACCCGAATGACCGCACGGAGTATGACGCCACGCTCCCAACACGTGATGCGCTCGTGGAGTTCTACAGGGCCTACAACCCAGCCAAACTGGATAACGCCACGATCCAGACGATCATCGATGGTTGGTACGGGCGCGAGGTGGAGCTCTTCGAGATGCTCAACTCCAAGTACGAGGTGGCCCCGCACCAAGGCACGACCAAGAGCGCTCAGCGTGCCGCTGCGTCGGCAGTCTCGCGCGAGAAGGCGCACAAAATTGCGCTTGACAGCCAGACGAACAAGTCGAAGGACGCCGCGAACGCCGAGATCACGTGGACGGGCACCATTGGGTCGGCCTTCTGCTGTAAGGGCGTGCTCGCGCGCCTGTTCAGCACAACGTACTACGAGGTGGAGACCAACAGTCCGGGCTTCATGTCGACCCACGCTGCCTCGGAGACGCCCGGTCAGGCCATGCACCCGAATCTGGAGTCGCCCGCGACGCCCTCGCAGCTATCGAAGCCCACGAGCCCCGAGTTCATGCCTGTGGACGAGGAGAACTTGTCCACTGCAACAACCGCTGAAGAAGGCGGGTCGCCGGCCAGTGAAGACAACAATAGCTGCACCGGCACCTCCGGTCACAACAGCAACGAGTACAGCAGCGCGCCTGCCGCGCCGAGGGAGTGTGTGCCACAAGCAACGGTTGCCGCCGCGAGCTAAGGCTCCCAGTAGCTTTGTTTTGTTTTTATTTTGGCCATCGAGTGTGCCATCCCACACTTTCATTTTCACTGTGGCGTCCGGCATTGGGAAGATTCCAAATAAATTATCAATGTTTCCTTTAAAGAAGCTGTTGCCACGCACTGCTTGCTTGCAAACGCTTCCAGCTCGTCAATAGAAGCGGCCTCCCTTCCTAGCAGAGCGTAGTACAGTTGTGCTTGTTACGCACAGTCCGAGAGCGGCTCCGAGAGCGAGAACGACCACGACGGAACGCCTTTGCTTTTGCTCCACTCGAGATCCACTTCCCTGATCCACTCGCCCAACGAGCCGCGCTTTTTTTTGCCCACGGTGTCCAAGGCAGGCATCGCCACAGTCGTCTCCATCGCGGCGGCAACGGACAACTCGCCCTGCGAGAGGTCTGCGAGTGCCATCTCCATGATGGACGACGGGTCACTCCATTCATCAAAACTCAGCGGCGACAGCGAGCGCTCCATGGAGGGGCAATCAAACACCAAGCTCGGACTTTCCTTCATGGATGGGGCTGTGACATCCACGAGAGAGAACACCTTTCCGATGGGTGTTTCGGAGGCAATGGGGACCTCAACTTTCACCTGTGGCTCGCTTGAGGCCGGGACCACCACCATAGGCAAAGCTGGCGACTCAATAACGGTAACGGTCGTCGTCTTCACGACCAGGCCAGCTGAAGCTGAAGTCAAGCCACCCTGGAGAGCATGTTGGGGAGCTGCTTTGCCAGAACGGAGATCGGAAGTAGGTGTTTCAACCACTGGTACAGAAAATTCCACCTTCTGTCCGATCTTGGCAGCGAATTTGCGGAACTCCCGAATCCAATAGTCTGCTTCGGCGGCCTTGAGCTCCTGGATGTTCATTTGGTACCCGAACTTGCAGCGGTACTGGATGTGCCAGTAAAAGTGGTTCCGCAAACTGGACACACGTTTCTGGAGCTTGATGTGCAGGTTGTAGCAGTAGGTCTTGCGATGCTGGTAGAAGAAGTTCTGCTTCCCAATGGCTTGGCCTGCGTACTTCTTCGTCACGCGAAGCGGGTCGCACTGCAACAGATTGGCGATGAACCCGCGCAGATGCAGCCCGTCGGCCAGGGGCAACGCGCCAAGCTGGAACTGTTTCATCATCATGTTGGCGTATTTGTGTTCGTCAGCGCTCCACTTGCCCTTGCGCACGCCCGAGTTTTGGAGATTCTTGAACTCGCGGAAGACGCGCAGGGTCGTCACGGGTGCTGCGCACAGCTCGCAGTGGGTGGCCGGCCACGAGAAGATGCAGCGCGGGTGGAATCGGTGGCCGCAGCCGTCCAGCTCCAGGATCGCGCCGCAGGACTTGCAACCGTCGCAGCGCGTCGATCCCTCGCACGAGGCCTCTGCGGTGCTGCGCTTGTCGGACTCCATGAGGGCTGCGTTGAGAGGCGGAAGTTGAGGACTGCGACCTATTTGCCGTTTTCGGTTTTTGCCCTGGGCTACCATCATTCTGCGTCAGGAGAACGTTCTCCTCATACGACGATTTCATTGGCTGTTTAGATGGAATTGACCAATCAGCAACCGCTCCAAGGTGACAAATTACGCGGACGTGGGATGTGCCTTTCATTCAGAGTGCAGGCGCTCAATTACGCCAGCCACGGATGGTCGCGCGGCGGCATCTTGCGTCAGCATCCAACTGCAGTACAAGCACCACAATCTTGGTCAGCATCGCCAGCGAACACAGCCAGCTGAGCGAGACGGACAACGAACCGAATGAGGTCGCAAAACTTGGGCGAGTACGAACAGCTTTTCGGGAATTTGACCGGCCCGATGACGGCCAAGTACGTGCACTCGACGACACGCACGACACCCGAATCGTAGAAGGAGCACTCGAAGGGGGAGTAGCCGAACGCCATGGCGTACAGAAGACATCCCAATGACCACACTGTACAAGGAAAAGGAAACCCCACGAGTCAGAAAACGGTCACCAACACAAGACGCCACGCGGCCAAGTTCACCGCGCTGACCATCCGTAGCGCTTGAGATATGCGCGTTATCGGGCACATCGTAGAGTTCTGCATTTATACAGTTGAGGTCACACAAGTTAGGTTCGCTGAGTGAGAAGTGGTGTGGGGGTGAATAGTCCTGAGTGAATAGTCCTACCCGGAGCCCGATACGCCATGGAGCTCTGCTGCGCAGCGTGCTCTTGAAGCAAAAGAGCGTCTGACCGCTTCGAGATAGTGACGTCAGCCGTGGTGGAGGATCCAAAGTCCGTAAGCAATGGCTCGCCCTCATCTGACAGCAAAATGTTTTCGGGCTGATGAAGAATGAGTTTCCGCTCGACAGAGCATCACCAACTGATCAGTGGCACGATGTGTGAAGGTGAGCGCTACCTTAATATCACGGTGTGCAAGAGGTGGCGATTTGGAGTGAAGCTTGGCCACGGCCCGGCAGATCTTGATGAACAGGTTGAGAATCTGTCCCTCGGGGATCCGCACGTCTTGGCTGTCACGTAACAAGCGGCGTCAACGATAGAGCTGGCCAGTCGCGCATTGAGACCAAGAACCCGTACCTAATTGCAATGTCGATCATTTCTCGCAGCGTTCCGTTCTGCAACACAGAACATGTAGGTACTTAGCAGCACGAGGGGATCAAACGCCACGCATTTAGCGCAGGGGGTCGGACAAGTATGACGTACCTCCATGAAGGGGAAGAGCAGATAATACTCGTACGTGTCCGAGTCGCGCGAGACGACAGCGTAGTCGCTGAGAGGCATGATGTGCGGATGCGCGAACGACTTGTGCGCTTGGATCTCTGCTTTGGCCAGTTGCACTTGCTCGCCAGTCTGGCACAAGATTTTCTTCAGCGCGAAAGCCTCGCCCGTCTCGGTATCCCGAGCCTTGTACACGAACGAAAAGCCACCCTGCGCGATCTCACGTCCAACCGCCACTCTGTTCTCGACCACAGCAAGCATAAACAGAAGCAGTTAGAGCGGAGAGAACGAGCGGCAATGTCAATAGTCTCCTCCTGCGTGCGTACGTCCGTCCGCTTTGCATGCGAATGGAGTGCGAGTAGCCAAGGCAAGACAACAGTCGCTGCGCCGCGTAGAAGGGGAGCAGGGTGACGGCGGAGCAGATGCGACTGGAGGTGGCTGCTGGCGAGCGGTGAGCCACCGGCAGGAATGTCTCCTCTTCGTCATGGACCTGGGCCATTTTCCGCCGATTTGTTTTTGTGTGCAAACCGGTATTGTCCTTGCTGGTGTCACGCGTGAGGGCAGTGCAAAAGGCATTGACAGAGGCTACAGCCACAACCTGGAACAACGGAAGCTGCGGGCGGTACTTTATACTTTATCCCCGAGACAAAACCATAACAAACCCGTATGTTAACCCTGGGTTAAATCTCGAGTTTGCATTCACCCTCCACTTTCCCTATCCCTTTGATTGACTTCGACAGTTAGGGTTAAGTGGTACCACACAACCTCAAGATATCTGAGGTTGTGTCACTAGTCAGACCGAATCAAATCACGCATCTCTAAATTGATACCTAATCGTGGGTAGAAGTAAAAGAGGGTTTATACTACTAAGTAAATCAGAGTGACTTGATTATAATTGCTATAGTGAATATTTCGGCGGAAACTATATTAATACATTTATGGGACCCCTCTGGCGCTGTAAAAGAAATAAGTGCCAGACAAAAACTGGATAACTTCTGAGAATTACACGAAATAAGCAAAAGTAAGCGATAAAGTACTGTATTAGCAAGTTCCTTTGACAACCATCCAGTGAGTGCCAGCCAGAATGACGATGCGAGCTGGAGGACTGCGGCTATTGGCGGCGCCTGCTGGCCGCGTAGTGCGAGCAGCACGACGATCGCTGGCCACCGCAGCAGCCGTGGACATGACCGAGGATGCGCCGGCGCGCCGAAAGAAGAGTCTACTCGTGGATGGCAACAACATGCTGTATCACTTTTTCGATCCCTTGTCTTCCGTCGAGAGGTTAGTGCTTCCTGCGTGGGTTTACTGTTGCTGCTGTTTGCTGTGCAAAAGGAGGAGGGATTCAAGCGGACTAACACGTGCGCACTCTGTTTGTGGGAATCCTCAGGAATGGGCGCCAGACTGGCGCTCTTGACGGTCTACTCCACCTATTGCAACGCATGGACAAGACGCATCAGCCGGAACACATCTCGGTCGTGTTCGATTCGGCGCAGCGCCCCACCGTGCGAAAGCTCATGGACCCATCCTACAAAAGCGGCCGTAACCCCACGCCGCAGTCTTTGCGCCCGCAGTTCAAAGACGCGCAGGAGGCTCTGGAGGAAGTGCACGTGAACTACATTGAGTGTCCAGGCATTGAGGCAGACGATATCATCGCCTCGTATGCAGCGCAGTACACGGCAGCCGGTTTTGACGTGCTCATCATCTCCAACGACAACGACTTCTTGCAGCTCGCGTATGACGCCAGCTTCGACACAGATCGGGGCAGCGAAGATGACAGCAATGCACCCAGCACCGACTGCGTGGCTCCGGCAACCGTCGAGCTGTATCAGCCAATGAAGCGGCGATACATCCGCGAGCGTAACTTGAAGGGGCGCTTCGGGCTGCGTGCAAGTCTGATCCCCGATTTGCAGGCGCTCTGCGGTCACCGGTGGGACAAGATCCCCAAGGTGAACAACATGACCGACGAGTTGGCGGTGGAGCTGCTCACTCGATATGGCGGGCTGTTCGCAATGCTGCGGCAGCTGGACACGATCAAGGACCCGCTTTTGCGCAAGACGCTCAAGCACAGCATCAGCTCCATCGAGAGCTCGCACCGCGTGGTGAAGCTGCAGGCCAACGTCGCTCTCCCCGTCGCCATCGAAGAGCTGCGGCGGCCGCGACTGAGCAACTGGAGCGTCCCCACTGCGCCATAGGCAACAAACAGCAACGGGAAATAGAGGGAAGCAGTTGCACAACGACCTTTTCCATCTCTTCCTTGGGTATCGTCGATACGCCCCCTCGTTGGTTGAAAATGGATTCGAGTCGTGGTTTGATTGGCTATTAAAGGACTTCCCTCCTTCTATCTCAACTCCAGCCAGCCGTGCTCCCCCTCGTGTCTATTATCGTCCCAAGCGAAAGAATTAACTAGCGCCCAGCCTCAACTCGCCATCCACTGACTGTTCGCCTCCTGTCCCCAACAAGAGAGAGCGAGAGCCAAGGAGCGACTGATGGCGGCCACTTCCGACGTCGAGATGGAGGAGGAGAAGCCGCGCACGACGGACGACGAGACGGAGCGCAAGAAGGCGCTGCTGGTCTACAAGAGCAACCAGCCGTCCGCCTCGGACGACGACGACGAGGAGGAGGAGGAGGGGGAGAACGACGACGAGGGGGGGGAGGACGAGGACAACGACATGGAAGGCGGGGGAGGAGCCCTCGCGGCGGCGGTGGAGGATGACGACGACGCAGATGTGGATGAGGAGGAGGAAGGTGGCGTGCAGGTGGAAAAAGACGACGACGAGTCGCTCAACGCGCCGTCGGACGACGACCTGGACAGTACAGCCACGCCCCGGCGCTCGGAGACCGACGAGGACGAGGACGACGGGAGCGAATCGGCGGTCCCCTCCGCGTCCAACGAGGGAAAGGAGACGGCAGACAGGAAGAAGCCCCGCGCCTCGACGAAGACGGCGGCCGCCAGCGAGACGGACTCGGCGTCCGAGGCGACCACCGCACGCGCGCCGTCGCCCAGTCCAAGCAGCACCAGCACGCAGCACGTGGACGACTCCACGCCGCTGACGCTCAAGTCGGGCACGACGTCCAACGTGGGCGCGATCATTGCTGCGCGGCGTCGGACGGGCGCGCGCAAGGAGTGCGAGGTGTGTCACGAGCCGCGCAACGGCCGGCGCGCGCTGCTGTGTGCGCAGTGCAAATGCATGTACCACTCGAGCTGCTTCCGCAAGCAGTTCGCCAAGCTCGTGCACGGCTCAGGCCGCCAGTGGTTCTGTCCGGACTGCGAGCCGGCAGCCAAGAGCTCCGAAGCCAGCGAGAAACAGCAAACCAATACCCCGCGCAAGCGGCGCGACGAGTCTGGAAAAGCGCGCAGCAGTCGTGGCGCAAAAGGTGCCGCTCCTTCGGCGTCGGCTCAGGGAAGCAAAGGTGACGGTGAGGACCGAGCTGCGGCGGGAGGAGCTGGCGGAACCAATTACGGCATCCCGTCAGCTGGGGAAGTAGAGCTGCAGCGCATGACGGAGTTGGCACTGCGCGGCGGGAAGAAGATCAACGCCACGGTGCTGGAGCGCACAGAGGAGATGCTGCAGCTCACACAGACGCTCAGTCGGGAGATTGACAACGTCATGGGCGTCACGTGGCAAGAGAGCGAGCGAGGCACGAGTGCTAATGGCTATGGCGACGCCTACGATGCGAACAACGGCAGTCTCAAGCACGAGCAAGACAAGGTGTCTTCTCCGCCGCCGCCGCCATTCCTGTTGGTTCCAGCGTCCTCTTCTTCGCACGCGTCCTCCGCTGCTTCTTCTCAGATCGTAGCGACGAGTGATAACACTCCGCACACCAATGGGGGCAGCGGCAACTCGGCCACCTGGAACGGTTCCATTGCGCCAAGCGTCTCAGAGCAAGAGGTCTTGCTGCGCCGCGTCCACGCCGGCCTGGACTCCCTGAAAAACCTGCTGGAGCAGCTTCAAGTGACGGGTATCCAGTTCGAGGTGGATCTAATCAAGGAGATCAAGACGCCACCCAGCCGCCAGGAGCGCAAGCCGGCAGCAACTACCGGGGGTTCAATGGCGAGGAAAATGCAGAGTGGTGCAGCGTCTGGAGCTTCAGCGCGCACTGCATCGGGTACGAAGGGAAAGAATGGCGCGAGTCGCCTGTACTCGTCCAAGCAAATCCAGAAACTGGAGGAGTGGTACCAGAGGTCGTCGCGTCCAGAATCCAGCGAAATCCAGGCCATGTACCGCATCATCAACAGCCCAGACTATGCGGACCCAGAACTGCAGCCCGAAGGGATCTCCGTGAAGCAGATCCGTATCTGGTTCGACAACCGGCGCGCTAAGGAACGCTTGGACTACATGCGCCTGAAGATGAAGGACATCTCGACCACAGACATGGACGCTGACAGCGTCAAGAAGATGAAGGCTGCTTACATCGATGAGGCCAAGGAGGTGCTCGAGGCTCGCGTGTCACGGCTGCGCGAGAATGGTCAAGGATCTGGTCACATTGTGGACGAAGCGGATATGCTACTGCTGGGCGGCACTGGCGACCGTCCTCTTCCTGTAAAGGCATCCAAGTCGAGCCCTTCCGCCGCGGGGAAAATTAGCGGCACCGCGCTAAGTTCGGGGAAGGAAGCTGCCGAGACCTCGAAGTCCTCTAGCACTGGTGGATCAGTCAGTAGCCAGAAGAAGCGCATTCGGATCGACTATGTTGCTTCCGTGCGGAAATCGGTCAAGGACGCACGAGATGCGGGGAAGAGCGAGGAGGAGATCAAGGCCCTGCGCACAGCCGCTATCGAGCGTGCGCGGGAACGGCTACACGTTCCCTACAAGAACGCGCGCACGGGACCATCGAAGCCTCTGGGGAAGGATGAGGTGACGCACATCAAACTGAAAATGCTCAAGCTGCTGGAGGAGGATGCGCCTGCCGAAGAGCTCACGGATGTGATCGAGCTGCTGCTATCCCTCATCATCCCGCGAGCGGTCCTGCTCGAATCCGGCTTCCAGCGACAGCTGGAGTTGGTTCTGAAAGCTCACAAGGACAACAAAGAGCTCGTTCGACAAACGAAGAAACTGCAGGACGAGTTCCAGACAATTGTGGACAAGGGCGACGCGCCGAGCGTGGTGGCAGCAATGGCGGGTGACACCGGAGCCAGTCGGAAGCGGAAGGAGAAGTCGCGTTCACTGCTGCTAAGCGTCGACACCGAGTCGTTGCCTGGGACTCCTGGGTCGTCGCCCAACTCCGGTCCAACACCGTCGCCAGACTCGCGGCGGCCACGCGTAAAGTTCTCACTCGAGCAGCTAGTCAAGTTGGAGAAGTACTTCCACAAGGAGGACACGCCCAGCAAGAAAAAGCTGGACAAGATCGCGGCGCGGCTGAATGCGATCGCAGCGATGGACCCCAAAAGCGATGAAGCGCAGAAATCCATCGATTACAAGCAGATCCGCTGCTGGTTCTATAAACGGCGGTCAGCTAACCAGCCTCCCCAGGCACTGAGCGCCGCGGACCTGCACGAGGACGACGGCTCCTCGTTGTCCTCGAGCTCCAGCGACACTGAGTCGGACACGAACGACGATGGCAGCAGCATGCCCAAGGCGGGTAGGACGATGGCCAAGGCTCGTGCCAAGCCTAAGCCAAAGACCTCGGCGACAGCGACGCTTGCTAGTGCTGCTGCGAAGCGTAAAGCACCCCCGAGTGACGAAAAAAGCGGTGCTAAGCGCGCCAAGAAGGACTCGAGTGCTGCTGCTGATATTGGTCGAGCTCCGTCCTTGTCCTCTGCGTCGCCTGGGAAGAAAGAGGAGGCAACCGCCAAGAGCCAAGAGGAGACGGAGGCGAGCAAGCACGCGGGTCGGATCTTTAACGTAAAGCAGCTGGCTACGATCATCGAGGAGTACGAGAAGAACCCGCGGCCGAGTGTGGCGCGGCTGCTGGAGCTGCAGAAGGTGTTGAACCAGGACGACCATGCTGACGAGCACTTTGTGAATGCGCTGGGGGTCACGAAGCGACAGATCAAGACGTGGTTTTCCAACCGGCGGGCGAAGGAACGTCTCGATTTAATCAAGATGAAGATCAAGGAAACGCGGGGCGATGCCAATGGCGACAGCGAGAGCGGCGGGTCCGAGACGGAGGAGGAAGATCCCCAGGCCACCGGCAAGAAGCGCGCCCTCGACAAGAGCGATGGCAACAGCGCAGTTGACGAAGCGGCAACGGGCCAATCAAAGCGGGTGAGTGGAGACGCTAACGATGCCGACGGTGAAGGCCGCATCGCATCCAGCGGGGAACGGAAACTGATCCTGAAGGACGACGATAATGACGACGATGAGGAGATGGATGAGGACGGCGACGAAGCCTGAGTGGCAAAAGCAGTTGAACCAGACAACTCGACAGCGTTGCTGCTCGGGTGAACAGGGCCATTCGCCAAGTCACAACAAACACCACGCCAAACAGAAGCCCAAAATATTGTTTCTTTGCTTTCTTTTTCACTGGGCTGAAATCCAAAGTTAAGTGGAGGGCTTCCCGCAGACTTTTGCTTCGGACCAAAGCCTTAATTTACCCGAAACGTCGCATAACCGGTCCATTTGTTCCAGTGGCGTAAATCCTAAATCTGCCCCTCACATTGATTTAGGTCTGGAGCAAATGCGAATAAAACTGCGAAAACGCATCATTTTGCAGTGTAGCGACACGTTTACTCTTCAAAACTGATGTTTCCCGGACTCAGAATTATTTGCAAATCTGGGTTGCACCCATTTTCCTAAATCTGTTCCAGTGTCCTAAATTTAATTATGAGTGGAACAAAAAGTCCTCCAGAACTTGACATTCCCCCAATACATCCTCCCATATTTTCGCCCGTAACTCCATCAATTCAGCGAATCAGCGGAGATGTGTGCTCGGTCTGATTGGTTTAAATGTGCTATTTGTGCTGACGAGCGCAATTTCGCAAGCTGTGGGGACAATTTTCCATTTTTGCTGCTGCGACAGGTTAGATCACCCGACCTGCACATACAAGAATCAAGTAGAACAGAATGGCAGCGTGATGTCAAGCGTGCGACCTCACGCGAGCTAAGACCCGCTTGGCGAAGATCTTCGATTCTTCCACGTTCGCGTCCGTCAATCGAGGCCACTTCTTCGTCTTCATCTCCGCATAATGCCAACCGTTATATGCTGATATGCCATACCCACATCGTTCACCGCATCGTCTCCCCCGTTCCTGTCAAGTTACCTAAGTGTCCTAGACCGTCTCCTAGACTCACGAACCGCGAAATCCGCCTTCTCCGTGCTGTCTCTGACGGCTAGCTCTCGGCTGCGAAGCTGAAGACAAAGCTGAAGCTTGCAGTCTGTTCAGAGTGGATTGGCTGGTGTACATGAACATGGTCAACACGCTGCCATTGAAGCCAAAAGACACGTAACGGATTACACGGTCAAGTGACCTTAACGTAACCAGGTTATTTGATGTGTGGTCACAATACTGTATACGGATGCTTTATACAGCTGAAGGGATATCGCTATACGCATGCGGGCTGGAAAGTTTATACAATACACGTGGCGGACAGGCGGACAGTGACCTACACTCACGATTCCCTGAATCTCGAAGATTCCAGAAGGTTATAGAATCTACATTGTTAGTGACCCCCCTGAATGCGTGCAACACCATTCATTTTAGGTATTTAGAGTATCTCCACCATTGCTGCTATTGGAATTCCAATCCTAAATTTATCTCGATAAATTCCCGCTTTTGGATCCACCACTGCCGCTATTTGGATGCTAAAAATACAACACGGAGAATGGTTGACAGCATTGAAGACAAACCTGGCACTGGGAACTAGGGCTTCGCGAAGGCTGGGATAGCGCTTGAACGCTTTTTTTACTTTAACGGGGGGCTTCACGATTTCGGCTTCACAATTAATCCGATTTGGGCTGTGCCAGCAGCTTTAAAAAGCTACTATCCCAGAGTAACAGTTGCCAAATATAACGGGAGCGTTCCCTGTTACTGAAGTAGGCAGAAGGTGTGGACCTCCCATTGGTTGGGGAGGTCATGACTTGGCATTCTGAGATTGGTCAGAATGCCCGTGTATTTAGGATTTAGCCAATTAGCTAAGCCCCCCCCCCACTGATTGGGTGGCTCGTAGCTAAGTTCGGTCTTTGCCGGCTGTACTTAATAACAATCAGAGTCAAATTTGCCCGGAATCCCCCCAAGTCTTCGGAGAGCCGAAGACGCACGCTTCCTCACCCACGCATGGGAAGGCATACGTAGCGTCGCAGTGGCCCCGTTACACCAAACGACACCCTCCTGCGAAGTTGGCGTCATGAACTCCAAGGTGCGCACCAAGTCAAGATGTTATGTGAATATGGCGGTCTGTGAGTTGTGACCCTATACCGGTCATCTATCAAACTAGAGACGATTTCTACGGGAAAATCAAGCACGTCTTCGACGAGGAGTTGCGTCGTGCAGATGCGGTTTTGGTGGAGCGCTCCTGCAGTTCTCTCAGCGCACGATCCCAGACGATATCCCATGCTGTCTCCAAGTTCGTTGCCTGCCGCGATAAGGTGCTGAAAATCTGTGCGAGTGGCAGATCGCCGACCGATGTCGAGCATGACAATGTTACTTTGTTCGAGTCGACAAGCAAGCACGGTCCGTTTAAGTTTATGCAATGCTGGCACGTGCTGCGGGATTCGCCCAAATGGGGAGTGTGGCGATCGACAGTGAGAGGAGAAAAATGCCAAAAATAATGTCAAAAGCTCTGCTGTATCGGAGCTAGTCGATGACGCAGGCGATCTCCTCCCCAATCCAGATCTGCCCATGGTTCGGGGAGAGGTGCGTGAACAGGTGCGGCTCCTGTGAAGGGTACAGGTGCCATTCGAGGCAAAATTGACCGCACCGACTTGGTCCTTTACGCTCGCCAAGTTCAAGCCGCGGGACGTGCTGTTGCGAACGCCGAAAAGCGCATCCGGGCGGCGCAAGCTCAACTGGGGTTGAGTTTGTTCAGAATCGCAAGAAACACTGATGACCCTGAGGTCAACGAGTACTTGACACTCAAACGACAATCGGTTCTTCAGCGTCTACGAACGGAACGTCACCTATCAACGACATCAACTGAGCGCGATTCTTCCGAGCCAGTCGCAGCGATTTCAGACAGCGCAAACGCGGCCAATTTGTCGACTACATCCGAGCTAGACGATTGGACCGAGTTTCGAGAGTTCTACAGAAATTTAGTTAGGAGCAACCAATGAAAACCGAGTTTGATTTCAATCTAGATCCCATGGAGACTCCATAGGTGTTCTACTAAATTTAAGTATTGGCGTAATTGAAGATGTATTATCTTGTCGTGAAGCTTGGAGGCCTTCACTACCTGGTCGGCTACATCTGGCCTCGATAATAGAGGGTGGTCGGGGTACATGGAAGATGGGTATTCCACCTGGCTGAGATTAAGGATCGAACAAATAATCATGGGCGCCGAGATGCTCGTCGGGTTCGTCTTCGACTATCACGTTATGAAGAACGATGCATGCATGCATCGCTGTAGTCATGGCATCGGGACTCCAGAGCCGGCGCGGCGTGTCCAAGATACACCGCCGTGCCTTCAACACACCAAAGCAGGGTGTCGGGTTATCCGTCCTAAAAGTGTCCTATATTGTCCAACAAATCCTAAAATGTGCGTTATCTTTCCGGTAATATTGGACAGTTTGTTGGACAGTGAAGTCGACCGACGATCCTCGAATTTCCTGGGCTCTTGCAACATGCGGACACACAACGTACATTGTCGTCGCGTACAGTGTAAGTTTATGTGGAGTTCAATGCATTCTCGGGCCAAAATGGATTCATTAGCTTA
>MBAC02000209.1:0-10062 GCA_001712635.2 Nothophytophthora sp. Chile5
TCTCGCCAATTGCTCCTGTAAGTTGGTAAAAAGAACAAAACCATCGCCATTGCGTAATTACCCTTTACGCACCACCCAAACAAAAGCGTTGGGGCCACTAATAGAGGCACCATCCCATCCAGGAGCTCCAAGCTCAAAACGGGCGGGACAACCAAGTGCAGGCGGAGAAAGGCGGCGGACTCCTCTCTCTGTGTCTCTGTGTCTCCCTGCAGCGCGCAACAGCCTTCGGCTCGGCGCGTGAGTGCGATGGGCGTGATCTCCATCGGCGCGTCTCTGGGGGTGCGCGAATCCCGCGCCAACGCAGTGTCTGTAGCGCCCGCAGCGTCCAATGCCGCACTAGCGTCGGCTTCGGCGCGTCGGTCCGCTTCTTCCGCCGGTCCCGGCGCTTCCGGCGCTTCAGCAGCGACAGCCAACAGTCGCAAGAAGTCCTCACGCAAGCGCGCGGCCATCTCCGGAGTCGGGAGCGCCGCTGCAAGTGGCAAGAAGCGCAGCGGAAGCGCTAATCTTGCTTCTAACAGCGTGAAAGGCGAGCGGAATGCGTCGTCGGTCACTTCGGCAGCTTTACGCGGCGGTGTTAGTCGCAGCGCGAGTCCAAGCGCAGCAGCGAAGCCTTCGGCAACGACGAATGCGTCGTCTGTGGCGGCTGCTTCGGCTCGAATTGGCCCGGGCGGCAGCGGCAAGAAGAAGGAGAAGCCCTCGAGTCGCATGGTGCACGTGCGCACGACCATGGACCCGCAGCGCTTGGCGCCGCATGTGATTGGCGTGAACGGCGGCAAACTCAATGCCATCATGTCGCGCGCTCGCTGTAGCATCAGCTATCGACAGCCGCTGCCTCATGAGAGCAGCAAACCAGCGCAAGCCGTGGAAGGGGGAGACAGTGGAGACGCTGCCTTCTCCATGGCGTTTCTGATCTCAGCCACGACGAGCAAGCGCGTGGAAGACGGGGTTCAGCTACTGCAGGCGGTGGTGGAGAGCACGGAGCAGCAGCTGCGCAAGTACGCGCCGTCGAGTCCCAGAAGCAGCTCGCAAGGTCGGCAGCAGGAAGCTCAAGCCACCGTCCAAGAGGAGGAGAAGAGAAGTAGCAACGACGAGCAGCAGGAAGAGCTCGACCGGTCGCACACGCAACAGACCAGGGCTGGCGCTCCAGCTGCTTGCCCAGCGAGTTCTGGAGCTGCAAGTGGAGGCGGGGCGGTGGCGAGACACCGCAAAGAGAGCAACTCGGGGCGATATCAGCCGGACGAACGCCACGCACAGACTCGAATACGAAACCAGGCGACGCCCACCACTTCATCTGCGCAGCGTCACCACGCCAGCGCTAGTGGCCGAAGCGATGACGCGCCACGGGAGGAAGGGGCGACGCAGCCACAGCGGCTTCACAAGCGTGAGTGCGTTGGTTGCAGTATCGCTATGGAATGTCGGGTCTGACTGGAGTGTCTGTGTTGTCCCTTGGTTACTTGCTGATGTGTGTAGGCCATCGTGACGAGGGCGACGTGGCAAGCAGCGCGTCGAAGCGAGGGAGGCGCCACGAAGCCGAGACTCTGCGTTCAGATCCGAAGCGACCAGATGCAGTGGAAGAAAGCAAGCGCGAAGAATCCGCTGCCAGTGAAGCTGCTGCTGCGATGCAAGCAGAAGAAGAGCAGCGTCTACGCGAGGAGAGCGACGCCTTTCGGATACGACTGGCTCGCACTGCGATGATTCAACGCCGGTTAGCGGCGGAGGCGACACGTGCTCGGGCTCTGGAAGTGCTGGAACGGGAGAAGTACCTGCGTCTGCGTCGACAGGTGGACGAGATGGAGCACCGGAAGAAACTGGCGGAGCATGTGGTGAAGCAGCAGTGCGCTGCGATGGCTTCGTCGCTCTCCTCTCCGTCCACGAGCAACAAGAAGCAGCGATTGCTGGAGATCGAGCAGCTTAGCGTCGCCCACGACGCCTGTTGGCCTGCTACCAGTCGTGTGCTCGCTCCGGATCTGCAGGTCCGAGCACTCAAGACGAAGCGCTTGAGCTTCGAGAAGGCGCGATTGGCTCCGCGTCAGTCGATTGAAAGCGTCTTAGCAGAGGACGACGAGCTGCTGCGTTTGGTTACGAAGGTGCGGGCCTTCGGGAAGCTGATCACATCTGGGTCAGCGCCGTCTGGGAACGAACCTGAGGCGCTGGATGACGAGGCAGCCGTCGACACCTTCGGGTTCCCCGAGGAGGACAGGAACGAAGACGTAGATGCCACTGAAGTGGGGACTGACGCAGCGACGGACGCAGCCATGGCCGAGCCAGATGACGAAGAGACGAAGCGCAATCCGCGACGTGAGTCGTTCCGGTCAACGTGGGACCTGCCTGGCCTCACTGGCGACCTGAACTTGGTCCAGGACTACTCGTCGGAAACGGACTGCAAGCTGCTTCGGTTCCTGGCAGGAGAGCGCCAGTACTTCTTCCTGGAGCCGTTGAGGACCAGTAGTGTGGCCGTGGACTCAGTCTACGCTGACGACGTGAAGCGGTGGCTTCTCACGTCTCACGACGTCCAGATCCTGCATCGCTATGTGCTGGAGCGCGCCAGTATCGGGAAGGAGCTGGTACGCAACGCCCAACGGCTTCACGTGCTCGGTTGCTTAGCTCCTCCGCCTGTCGCCTCGACTCCCGAGCCCTCCGAGGCCTCTGAGCCGCCGGCGAAGCCTGAACTCGGAGTCTTTGAGACCTCACGACACAAGGAATGGAGCGAGATGCAGGAGAAGCTGGTGGCTTTGCACTCCCTCGCGTTGGCGGCGCATGTCCTGGGTCGCCACTACCTGGCCAGCCACACGATGGCCGTCTGGAGGCACCGCGGCGCCTCCGTCAGCCTCGGAGCGGTCCGCGACGACCTGCTGACTGAGGAGACGCTGCAGTCCGATCTGTTCACGTACATCCTGCGGCCAATCCGGTCTTCGGCCATCGAGTCGAGTCTCTTCGACTCCCTCCCGATCTCCTTAGTCCGCGAGACCATCGAGCAGTGTCCGGAGGTCGTGAACCACGTGTTGCAATGGAAAGGAGAGGAGGACGTGCCGCTCTACCTTCGTGAAGACGGAGAAGTCGGGATCCCCACGACCCAGCCAGCTACCCAGCAGCAACAGCAACGGCTTGCAACCCCCAAGAGCAGCTCTTTCTTGCGGGATCTGCTGGTGAGACTCACGATCCTCGCGCGTGAGCTGGATGCAGTCGTCACTGCCTTAGTGAAGGCGTTGAAGGAGCCGCGTCACGAGCGTCGCAAGGTGCCGGGCAAGAGCAGCAATCCAGCGGGAAGGCGCCAGAGTATCATCGCTCATATCAATCGCCTGAAGGTGGTGGCGGCGAAGGTGACGGTGGAGAACACGAAGCTGCAGCTGCACAAGTGGTGGTCGCTCTTCGCCGCCAACTCCTGCGAGTGGTTCAGTCCGGACGACGCAGACGACGTGGACGATAGCGGCGACCGCTCGTACGACAAGTTCACGTGTCTGCAGGACGCTCTGCATGTCTGGCACAACGAGACGCTGCTGTACTCGACCAAGGACGACTTTGCGGGTCCGGAGCCGCTCTCGGAGGCCGGCGGAGGTCCCGTCACGGCTTCGGACACGGCGTTCGAACCGGACAACGCTACTCAAGCGATAGCAGGTGATACAGAGATGCTGCCGCCGTCGGAACGGGACGAAGAGCTGGCGGCGCTGCTTCGTGCGACGCCCGTGGACATGCGGGAGGAGATGCAGCGACGCTCGATGACGACGGAGGAAGCGAAGAAGCTGTTGCTGACGCCCGCGAAGGTGGACAAGGCTCGCTCGCAACTGGAGGAGTCGATGGGCGTCATGCGGGAGGTGATGAGCGAGCTGGGCCACTCAGGACCTTGGCGGACGCACGTGAAGCAGTCGAACACGCTCAAGCGAGAGCTGAGCAAGCAGGTGGCGATCCAGCAGAAGCTGGTGCGGCATCAGTGGGCGCAGTACTACGCCAAGCACCACGCGCTGGTGCCTTCCACGCCGGATCCGTCGACTTCTGGACGGCAGCAGACGGCGGGACGGGAGGACGGGGAAGCACGGGGGCTCCAGCCGCAAGGAGAAGCCACGGCGGAGAGCGGAGGCGACGTGGCGTCCGTCGCGATCGACTGGACCGGCGTGTTCGACGCGCATGACGCCGCCGACGTCATTGAGATGAAGAAGCTTCGCCACGAGATCACTCTGGCGAAGAACCAGCTGCTGCGGGACATGGGCGGCCCGAAGAGCTCCAGTTCCGGCGCGACGACGCGTTCGCCGCCGCTCAACGCCGACCAGAAGGCGCTGGTGGAGGAGTGCAACGGCTTGGCGGCGTCCTGCATCGAAGCGTTGGGCAAGTTCCTGGGCGCTGAGGAGGGCGGGCGACCTGCCGTGAAGCCGAAAGCAGCGGTGAAACACCCGCGACTCGCCGCTGAAGCCGTCGCTGTCTCGGAGAAAGCGTCAAGAAGCCACAACAACGGCAGTAAACTCGGCAAAGCGGCTTCTTCCGGTCGACGGCCAGCCAAGAAGGCGGCTAGTGGCGGCGCTAGCGGCTCGCAGGAAGCCGCAAGAGCTGAGCCGCTTCGACGAGCGAGAGGCGTCGCTGTTGGCTCCGTCTTGCCAGTCGCGCAGCTGCCTCTGCCTGTCGTGGCTTCGTCGGCCATCGGAGGCTTAGGACGTGGCGCTAGTGGGCTACGAAGGACGCAAGCGACTGCGTCTCCGCTGCGTATGGGCTGCTCGGGCTGTCGCGATCTGCGGCGTCGCTGCACCGGCTGCTTCGGCTGCTGTCTCCACTGCGTGTGCGTGAGCTGCGGCTGCCGCATGTGCTGCTCCTCGCGGCTTTCCGCCGTGCAGAAGACGATGGCCAGCATGCTGGACGTCATCGAAGCCAAGGAAGCCTGCAAGTGGCTGAGCTACGCGTCCTCCGGCAGTCGCGGCGCTCGCCTCGAGCACAAGCGACGCACTTGCGGCCTGCTGTGCTTCTGCTACCAGTGTCTCCGCTGCCAGCAGCACTGCTCCTGTGCTCGACCCGTCACTACCGCCGGCTCGGAGCCTTCCAGCTGTCCAGACACCACGTCGTCGGGCTTCCCGATGGCCGCGCTACCGCTCCGGAAGGACCGACGCTTCACCGTCAAGCCCGTCGCCCCTCAACGTCGAGGAACTACCTTGCCGATCCTAGGCAACAGCGAAAGAGAGGCTCCGCCAGCCTTCCAGGGACGAGGTCCGCTGCCCACGTTCGCCTACGGCATCGAAGACGCCTTCGGACCCATGGATCAGCACGCTCAGAGCCGCACGTGGCGGCCGGCGCCGTCCGACAGGAACGAGCAGGAGGATCTGTTCCGAGCGGCTCGAGTGCGCATGAAGCTGCACCGCTCGACGTTCGCCAAGAGCTCGGGCCTCGCGCCGGGCGTGGGCTTCCTGGACGGCGAGCAGCTCTGGCAGCCGGAGCGGATCCGACTCATGTGGGAACGTCGCGACTTCCACGGCGTGCTGGGCTTGCCGAGAGACGCGTCGCTGCAGCAGATCAAGCGGCAATACCGCAAGCTGGCGCTCAAGTTGCATCCGGACAAGATGGCGGACGCCTCGACTTCATTGGAGTCCACGATCGCCGAGACGGGCAGACGGAACGGCGGAGTCTCCAGCTCCGACAGCCGCGTCGACGCCTTCGTGGCGGCCACGCACTCGTACAAGATCCTGCTGGGGGACGCCAGCACCATCCGGAGTCTCGGGTAGGCTCGGCGACCGCTGAAAAGGCGATCGACGAGTCGTTTCGCGGCGCTTGGCGGCAGTCTCCGGCCTCCAATCCGAGCGAGAAGCAGGCTAGGAGCTATGGACGTGAACCGCATCTTCTCGGCGGAGCAGATCGCCGTGCCGCCGGAGCTCCCCCAGGTACTCAAGGACTGGACGAAGGCGGCGATCCGAGAGAACCCGACGGACCTGGCGACCTTCTCGCTGCAGTGGTTCCAGGACAAGGCGGCGCTGGCGTCGCAGCGGAAGGCGGCGGAGAACCAGATCCGCCGCATGCGCCAGCTCTTCGAGGGCTACGACGTGGACGGCCAAGGCCGCATGGAGGCCAAGGACCTGGGCAAGTTCCTGGGCGAAGACCTCGGCCTCGAAGGCTACGAGGACGGCGGCCCCGCCGAGCTGCTCGAGGACCTGGTGCTCGAGCTGGACCCGGACAACACGGGCTTCATCGAGCTGCACGACGTCATCCAGTGGTACTCGCAGAGGTAGACGCGGCCTGTCGGGAAGAGAGGGAGGCTCCGACGGAGACTCCGACGGACTGGAAGGCAGGAAAGCGATGGACAAGCAGTCGATCCCCTCGAAATACGTGATTCCTCTCATTTTGCCGTATATTTTCCTATCAAACGCAGCTTCCTGAGCTCCGCCGGCGTCTTCCTGCTCTCCACATGTATGGACCTCCTCTCTCGTCCTCTAAGGCGTCGCCGGCCACGATCTGCTGCCATCTTCCCTTCCTTCCTTCTTGCTCTTGTCTTGAGAACCCCGACGCACTTAACTGGAGACTCCGGCGGCCATATCGGCCACGGACGTGGCGGCCGCGGACTTGGAGTCGCTCTGCCAGATGCGGATGGTGCCGTCCTCCGAGCCCGTGGCGAAGGACTCGCCCGTCGGCGCGTACCGCAGACACCGCACGGGGCCGTGGTGGCCCTTGTGCGTCTCCAGCAGCTCCCCCGACTCCAGATCGAACACGCGAACCCACGTGTCGGAGCCGCCGGCCACGAACTTGGGCTCCGACGGATGCAGAGACGCGCCGCCTTCCTCCGCGAACGAAATGGGCATCGCGAAGGAGTGCAGCAGCGCGAAATCCTGCGTCACGTCGAAGAAATACACCTACGACATACAAAGCAGCAGTCAGTGGTGGCCAAGTAGCGCAGCATGCAGCGATTGACGGACGGCTACCTTCTTGCCCGCGGCGATCGTGAGCACGCGGCCGCCGCGAGAGGCCTCCATGTCCATCACGTCGGCGTCCACCTTGAACTGGCGGACCTGCACGTAGGCGTCCAGGTCCCAGACCGTGACGGTGCCGTCCACCTCGCCCGTGGCGGCCAGGCGGTCGCTCAGCACCACCACCTTGCGGATCTGCTGCGCCGTCTGCATCTGCGCCAGCGGCAGCGGCGGAGGCAGCACGATGCCCGTGCGCCCCTCGCTCTTGTAGGCGGCCAGCTGCTCCTTCACGCCCAGCACGTCGAACACGCGCAGCAGCTTCTCGTGGCCGGCGGTCAGCAGCCGCGCGCCGTCCGTCGAGAACGCCACGCTCTTCACCACGTGGCGGTGCTCCAGCGTGGTCACCACGTCGCCCGTGAGCGCGTCCCACAGCTTCACGGAGAAGTCGGCGCTGCCCGTGGCCGCGAAGGCCGCGTCCGCGTCCAGCTTGGCGCTCCACACCGCGCCCTTGTGGCCCTCGAACGTGCCGATCCAGTCGCCCGTGGCCGCGCGCCGCAGCATCGGCAGCTTGTCGTGGCAGGCCGAGATCAGGAAGCTGCTGCTGTAGTGCAGCTCGGCCAGCGGCCGCGAGTGGCCCGGACACACGATGGGGATCTGGCGGAGGCCCGCGCGCGCCGCGGGGGACGAAGGAGCCGCCGACGGGCTGGCGCTCATGGCGATGGAGGGGGCGGATTAAGGCGGATAACGACAGGAGCTCTCCGTGCTGAAGATCACCAAGTGGGAAGAACACTGGAATGGATAGACGAGGGAGTCTTAGTTGTGGCAGACGCTAAAACCGAGGGCCGATTGAAGCTGTAGTAGAGATAGATGCCCTCGGGATAGGAACCGAGGGTGGAAAACAGTGGGTGGCGCTGCAACTGCACAAATCACCCAAATAACACACTCGATCAGATGAATTCCACCCAATCAGCCATTTGTCAACTATCTGGGTAATATCTCAAGCGAATCCTATCATCACCCAAATCCCGATCGTTATTCAACGAGGCGACCTGGTAGTCAAACGCGGCGATCCGATCCGGCGGTCATGTCGACCTTTCGTCCCACTCCATTTCCGGCAATGGACCTCCCGACCTGAGGCGGACAGAGACCTCATTGCCCCCCTCGCCCTCCAGCCCCCTCCTCCCTCCCTCCCCCCGCACCAGCATGAAGGTAGCGACGTGCTCGGCGCCCACGAACATCGCGGTGGTCAAGTACTGGGGCAAGGACGACGTGGCGCTCAACACGCCGCTCAACGCTTCCGTCAGCGTGACGCTGCATCCGGAGCAGCTGTGCACGACCACGTCCGTGGCCGGCGGCTACGCGGCGATCCAGCGCACGCGACTGTGGCTCAACGGCGAGGAGCAGACCGTGAACAAGCGGGTGGCTGTGGTGCTCCGCGAGATCCAGGAGCTTGCTGGCCGTGTGCACGGCTCGAAGGAGCCGCCGGCGCCGCTACACATCGTGTCGACCAACTCGTTCCCTACGGCGGCAGGTTTGGCGTCGTCTGCGGCCGGGTATGCGTGTCTAGTGGCGGCAGTGGCCGAGTTCTACGGCCTCACGAAGGAGCACGAGGAGTTCCCGGGCCAGCTGTCCACCATCGCGCGTCAAGGCTCCGGCTCGGCTTGTCGAAGTCTGGACGGCGGCTTCGTGCGTTGGCAGAAGGGCGAGCGTCCAGACGGACACGACAGCTGTGCTGTCCAAGTGGCGGATGAGAAGCACTGGCCCGGCCTGTGTGCGGTGGTGTGTGTGGTGAACGACGCCGCCAAAGACACCAGCAGCACGACGGGGATGCAGACCACCAAGGCCACGAGTCCGTTGCTGACCTATCGAGCGGAACACCTGGTGCCGGAGAGACTGCAACGCATGGAGAGCGCCATCTTGGCTCGCGACTTCGAGGCCTTCGGCACACTCACCATGCAGGAGAGCAACCAGTTCCACGCCACGTGTCTGGACACCACGCCGCCGATCTTCTACCTCAACGACGTCTCGCGTCAGATCATCCGGCTTGTGCACCGCTACAACGCGCAGGCGGGTCGGATCCAGGCCGCTTACACCTTCGACGCTGGCCCGAACGCCGTGCTCTTCGTCGAGCAAGAGCACGTGCAGGAGCTCGTGGCGCTCGTGCTGCACTGCTTCCCCTCGTCTCCCGAGATGGCGATCAAGTCGTCGATGGCTCTGGATCGCAAGGCGCCTCAGAAGCTGTTGGCTAGAATGGAAGCGCCGCTGGATGGCGGCAAGGCCTTCAAGCTGCCCGAGTTGCCCGGCAGCGTCAAGATGATGTACGTGTCTCGCGTGGGTGGCGGCACGCGCGTGCTAAGCGAGAGCGAAGCTCTGATCGATGGCGTCACGGGCGAGCCACTGCCGTTCCACAAGGAAGAGGCTGAAGGCGGGTGTCCAAGCGTGAAGAGCTGCTTCTGGACGAGGCTGCTGAGTGCTTCCTCCCTCGAGCCGGCGCTGCGCTACGCCGCCGTGGCCATCGTCGCCGCCGCGGCGACTCGCGCCGTGCTGCTGCACAAGTAAAAGTAAACTTTGGTTTTGCTACACGCCGACGGACGTAAACTTTACACGCCATTTGCCCCAAGCAGTGCACGCTTTTGTTTACTTATTTGTTACTGCTGGCCTTGTTCCCGTCGAATGGCTTACCCAGTTGTAGCTGCTCTTGCACCATGGCGAGCAGCTCAGCATCCGAGAGATTGGCGTCTTGAGCCCACGGTGGCGGACGCAGCTGTACCTTCTGCATGCTTCGCATGATGGCCTGCCGATTGGCCGCCTCGATGCCTGCCACTTTGTCCTCCACGTGCTGCCCTTCCTTGGACGGCGACTGGGCCTTCGAGTCGCTCTCCAGTGGTTCTGAATCGGTTTCTTGCTCTTGCGCTTCGTCGCTTTCGTCGACATGTTCATCTGGAAACGTGTCGGTGTCGCCATCGCCGCCGCTGTTGCACGGAGACGAAGGTAGCAACGCGTAACTCTCAAAGCCACCGACGGCAGCAGTCTCCTCGCCGTCGCTGTCGCTACCGGCGGATTCCGCGTCTCCTGACGGCTGCACGGGAGCGGAGGCTGCTGCGGGAGGCCCTGGACGCGCGCTCTGTGCGACAACAGCCGCGTACTCGGCGTCCAGCGCCGCGAGCGGGTCGAACGTAGCCACGAAGTG
>MBAC02000215.1:0-14758 GCA_001712635.2 Nothophytophthora sp. Chile5
TGCTGGCCACCATCCTCACGTACCCGAACGACACGGTGCGACGGCGGCTGCAGATGCAGGGCGCGGGCGGCGCCACGCGCAAGTACAGGCACGCCTGGGACTGCTACAAGCAGCTGGCGCGCAACGAAGGCTGGACCGCCTACTACCGCGGCCTCACGCCCACGCTCGTGCGCGCCATCCCCAACATGGGCGTGCAGTTCGCCACCTACGACTTCCTCAAGAACCTCATGGGCGACGGCCCCAAGCGCTGACCTGGCTGCTTCCGTGCGGCCAGTTTGGCCTAGCTGCCAGCGTTTGTAAATAGTGCTAGGCCTCCCTCTGACTAGATGAGCTGCCGATCGCATGGCACTCTCTTCACAGCATAATACCCAGCAAATCCCAATGCGTTGGACGATTCAGTCGGCGGCCTCGTCGTCGTTGCCGCCTTCATCATCAGCCGCCACCATCTCGCGCGCCAGCTCCTGCTCGTCGTCGGTGAGCACGCCTTTCAGCACCGACAGGTCCTTCTGGAAGACGTTCTTCACCACCGCTTCAAGGGCCGCGCGGCGGTGCGACTCGCGCTTCACGCCCGTCGTGAACCGCTCCATGAGGCTCGGTCGAGCCGCCGCGGCCGCGAGAAGCTTCTCGCGGTTGCGAGCGATGGCTTCTTTGAACTGCTGTCGCTGCTCGCGCGCCTTCTCTTTGGCCAGAGCGTCCAGCGACTTCACGTCCACGATGGTGCCCGAATAGGCCTCGCGTCGCACGTTCTCCGACCGCTTCACTTGCGCACGAACGCGACGAGCAGCTTCCTCGCGCTTCCGCTCGCGGGCGTCGGTGGCGCGTTCCTCACGCTCGCGCTCCTTCTGCTGCTTGGCCGCCTCCGCCAGGACTTTCTGCACACGCAGCTCCTCGGACTTGGTCGGCTTCCTCTGACTCCCTACGTCGCCACCGAGTGACGCGCGGGCACGTGTGAGCAGCTTCTCCTGCTTCCGCCTTGCATGCTGTCGGATAGCTTCCTCCTTGGCCAGCAGTCGCTGCTTCCGTGCCTCCTTCCGATCGCGCAGTTCGGCCAACTCGGCAGCTCGAGACGTGAAGAACTCGGCGCTCGTCTTCTTCGACAGCGCATCGCCGTCTCCCGTTGGGGCCTCTTCTTCGTCCAGTGTGCGTCTCGCAAGCGCCTTCCGTTTCTGCAAGGCTCGGTCCCATTGCGCGTGCAGCTGGTCGAAGTTCGGCACGGCTTTCGGGCGGCGATTGCGTCGCTCTGCCTCCTCCTCCGCAGCTTTCGCTAGCTTCTTCTTGAGCTTCACCGACATGTGTCCGATCTCCGCTTGGTCTCCCGTGCTGGCAGTAGCAATCGCGTTCGCTGAGGCATTTCCGTTGGCCACAGCCATGCGTGGAGGCAACGCAGCGGCCTGCAGCGTCTCCTGAGAACGCAAGCGGATGCGCTCCTTCCGCTGTTGCTCGGCCTCTTCAGCCTCGTCCATCGACAGATACGTCGTCAGCGGCACGTCATGAGCCTTCACCTTCTTCTCGCGTGAGAGTTCGGCGTTCATCTCCCGCTCAAGCTGCTTCAACTGCTGATTCTTCCGTTCGTGCGCGAGCGCCTGTCGATCCAGTAATTGCTGTGGCGGCGTCGCGCGATGAGCGCGCTGCATCCGTTCCAAGGCTTCTTTGGCAAGTTGCTGGGCTTCGGCCTCGGCCCGCGCTTTGTCCTCGAAGAAGGCACCAGAGCGACGGACTCCCTGACTGTCTTGACTACCGCACCTTATCCGTGTTGCTGATGGACTCCGAGATCTGCTGCGAGCTGTCTGTCGCAAGTGAGAAGAGGATGGCGTCTTAGCGCTGCTAGGCCTCCTCCCCGGCGACGAGGAAGCTTCAGGCGCTCGCAAATCGCTCCGAGATCGCGAGCGTTGGTTTCGCGGCCTCGAAGCTACTGGCGAACTGGTTGCTATCACAGTCCAACGAAGTGCAGGAGAGGTGAGGCATTGCAAACAGTCTGGCGGGGTGAACTACGAAGTTGGATACCTTCTGGAGTCGAACAAGTCCATTTAGAAGGCGCGTCGTCTGTAGACCAGGCAGGCCAACCCGAGCTGCGCTTGAACGGCGAGGTCTACACTTGCCAGCAACACGCACATCAGCGCTGCACCTCATCTCTACTCTATCGAACAACCGCGATCGAGAGACTTACAGCTGGAGAGGCGAGTGTGTCAGCGTCAAAATATGGCGGAGGAGACTTCGAGTCGTCCCATTCGATCTCTTCGGCTTCGTCTTCTGTGCCGTCGTCTTCCTTCTCACACGCATCGCCGTTGTCGCTGTGGTTATTGCTGGTGTCGTTCTGGCTTTCGTCTTCCAGCTCCAAGTCCACATCCTCATGAGGACTCGTCTCTTGACGTCGTCCCTGGATTGGGTGCACGACTGCAGGGCTGCGTGCTCGCTGAGGCTGCAGCTCCCCCTTCTGCCTCAGCTGTCGCTGCTGCTCTCGCACCTTCAGCTCCAGACGCCGCGCCTTGCGTTCCGCCTCGTCTTTCTCCCGCTGTAATCGTTCCAATGCCTCAAACTCAAGACGTTGAGCCTCCTTGAGCTTCTGAAGCTCCTGGAGCACTTGCTCCTGGAACGACTGAGACACGGAGTCACCGACGGAGATTCGCTCCATCTGTTGATCACCAAGAGAGCTAGAGCTATCAAGCAACGAGGGGCCAGTGCTGCCCCGCGGAGTCGACTTGGTCCTTCCTTTCATCCGAGGCGAGCCGCTCTTCATCGGGAAAATGGAAGCACCTCGAGTGCGCTGGGCCTCCTGTTGCTTGCTTGAGGACGGTCTCGACCGACTGCTCTCAGTGCGTCCTCGACGTTGGATCTCCAGGTCTTTGATGATCCGCTCGACTTCTTCCGTCTACAAACAAGCAGCATGCAATTGTTACTAGAAGGCAGCGCAAGACGTCGAATGGCTGTGGAAGTTAGAACGAACGCACCTCGCGCCTCTGTTCGCCTTCATCCAGTACGCGATATCGGCTGTTGTTGCTGGCGCTCACGTCGATCGGAGGATCCTCTTGCTCGCTCCACGCAGACCGCGAACTTGACCTCGAGCTGGAAGTCGAACGTCTGAACTGCCGCGAAGAGCTGGGCGACGTGGTGGTTGCTAGCCGCATGAGTTCCAGGATTCTGAGTGCAAAAGCAATTGTGTTAGCGTCCCACCAAGCTCGGAGCACGTCCCGGACGGTACTGATAGGCTTCAAGTCGTCTAAAATGGAATGCGATTAGCCCTTAGCATCACAGCAAGCAAGCTCATCGAAATAGCGCTTGATCATCCGACTAAAAATACGCTTGCGGCCTCACGGGAAGCGGGCTACCGGCGGCACATCCTGCTGCATGGAAGACAGTGGAGGTCTCGGCGGTAGCATAGCACACTCGACGCAGGCCCAAGTAAGAGCATTAGGAGGTGGGGTGCAGTCTACTTACAGGCTAGTCGGTGGTCGTGACGAAGGCGCTGGCGGCGGTGAAGGCCTTCTCAAAGTCGTCCCATACCACCTCGGGATCTTCCTGGCCAATGGAGATGCGAATGAGGTTGCGGTCGACGCCGCAGGTCTCCACAAAGTCCAGTTCGTAGTAGTGCGCCAGCAGCGAGTACGGACAGCACAGTGTGAAGTTGGTGCCCAAACTCGGTCCCTTGGCGATACTCACCGTGTTGTAGAAGCACTTGGCTGGCTCCAGTCCGCCGTGTAGCACGATGGAGAGCAGTGGACCGAAACGAGGCCCCTCGTCCGTCGCTTTCGGGGTCAGGAAGGGGTTGTACAGGGCTTCCGCCTCGCCAAGTTGAGGGTAGTAGAGTTCCTTCACCATCGGGTGCTTCTGCAGTCTCTGCACGATGGTGGCGGTTGTCGCGTTGGTCTTCGCCACTCGAGCCATCAGGTCCTCCGACGTCTCGAGCAGAACCTCCACATCGTCTTCGACGAGGAAAGAGTCGGCTTCTTGGTCATATAGCGCCTGCAATTCCTTGGCCTTGGGTCCGGCGGGGTTCAGCACGACGCTACCGGCCATAACGTTGCCCGTGCCGCTGAAGATCTTGGACAGACTGGTGACCACCAGGTCGGCACAGCCGTGCTGCATGGTGTTCACGTTGTAGGAGCCCACTGTGTCGTCCACTACCAGCACCGTGCCGTTCTCGTGCGCCAGTTTGGCGAGCCGCTTGAGGTCAGGCATGGACAGCAATGGGTTGCCTGGGAACTCGGTGAAGATGCCCAGCACCTTCTCGCGAGCCACGATGGCCTCCACCTCTTGCATCTCCTTCTCTCCGCAGGTCGGGAAGAAGTACACACCGTTGGTACACCACTCACTGCGCTGCAGGATCTTGAGCGTGTCCACGTAAGGGAAGCCCACCAGAATGCTCTTGCAGTCCCGTCCACGGAGCTGCTGGAGCAGACGCACGCACGCAAACACGGCAGCCATGCCCGTCGGGTACAACGCCACCTTCTCCGCTAGCTTCTCCTCGGTCTGGGGCAAGTACAACTCACCAACGCGTTGCTTGAGCGCCGCGTGCCTCGCCGTATGGCCCAACAACGGCGACTTAGCGCCTTCCCCGGCCTTCAGCGCCTCCAAAAGTCGCTGTGCATGTCGAGACGACAGGATCTCGCCCGAGTGCTGCCAGAACTGGGTCGCCGTCTTGTTCAGCGTGTGCGGGAAGCGCACGATGTGCACCAGCTCTCGCACAAAGTGCACCGTAACCTGCTCTTTCGTGACGATGGCGCTGTTGCTATCGACCAGAAAGGCTTGCAGCCGCGAGGCCACGGCTGCCGTGGGAACCGGCATGAACTCCCATTCCTCTGGATCGTCCGAAGGGAAGAACTGCGCCTGCACGAACGACGTGAGCGCCACCACCAGCGGGTGGCGGAAGAAGCGCGGGTAACCGCACGCCATGGCCGTCACCACCTCCGCGTGGCCCTCCTCGTAGCCCACCACGTCCGACCACGCAGGCATCGACACGGACAGCGCGTGCGCGTCACGCGGCGGCAGCGAGATGCCCAGAGGCTGCGGCGCGAGAGGGACAGGAGCCATGGGGAAGTCGAGGAGCTCTTGCCGATCGCGACGCAAATGCGGAAGTGATAGACGCCCACCAATGAGCGGACGCGCACGACGTGTTTTATGTTGATTTTATAACCAATGAACGCGTGCGATGATATATTTGTGTGTTGATTCGTGGAAAATATGCAATCGACTGAACGTTTTAGCCAATCCAGAATCGATGACGGAGGCGGACGTCAAGACAATCACTCTGCATTCCGACCAGCTCCAACCACTGTCCGACGCAATGTGTCATATTACCTCTTGAGAGCAGTTTTGTTCGCTGGATGTCAAATATTATGCGGCTTTTATTGTGGGACGCAGACAGGATTTGAAACTTCTCGTGGCGCGCAGACTGCGCGCAATCATCAAACGAACATGAGCCAACATGTAGCACGGGGTTAGCCGCGCCACGTCGACGCTATTACGTGCGCCCCGCTGATCTCCAGCCGCCTGGCGGGTCATGATGGTGTGCCTTCACGTCTCTTTCTTCTCCTGCTAAAGCCGCATCTCCATCGGTGCAGTCGTTACTGCAGTATGCTTGCGCGAACGAGCGTCACGCCACCAAGCGGCACAAAGCGTCCGTTTGTCTATACTTATCTTCCTAACTCGCCATTTACCGCACGTGCAGCTCGTGCAAACCGACGCTACGCATCGTGTCCATTCTGCTGATGCCACCGATGGACCTGGCCGCGCTCTGGAACCGCGAGAAGGCTCGTATAGCCGCAGAATTGCACCACGACATCGGGTCTCCCGGCTCGCACGGAAGCCATGGACATACAGACAACAGCCACGGAGAAGATCTGTTTGTTCCACACGCACAGAGAGTGCGTGCTCCTGCTCCAGCTCTAAATGGGGGCACTCCTGGCCGGCACAAGTCCGCAGCGACTGCCAGTCCGGTCGCATCTGGCAGCAAAAAGAAGGTCTCGGCAGCGTCGAACGCCTCGATCGGCAGCACGCGGGATCGCGATCGCGTGTTCCGCGTGCTAGTGGAGTCCAGCGTGGCACCAGTGGCGGCTGAGACTGTGTCCACCTTCTTCGGCTGCAACGAGTTCGCCATGGAGTACGCGGATCGAGCCGTCCGGCGGTTCTTCGGAGGCCCCCAGCCGTCGCAGCAGCTGCCCCCAGCGCCGTCTTTTGCCGTCAGCAATAGTGTGATTGCTGTGCTGCCTAATCGAGGCCAGGAGATTCGGAATCCCTCTGCCCGTGTGAACTCGGTGGTGCCACTTCACGCTCAGTCTTCATCGACTCAGACGCAGGTAGGTTTGTCGTCGATCCAGGCCGCTTCAAGCTTCCCCACGACGATGAAGACAGCGTTGGGGGTCCGGAAGAACGGACGCAAACGCGCAGGCACCGAATTCTCCTCGCAGGCGTTCAAACCCTACGTCGGAGACATGTTCAGCACGCGGGGCGAGTACATCGACGGCCTGCTATACATGTCTCGCATGAAGCGTAGCTACCAGGCGACATTTGGAGGCAGCGACTATCAAGGGAAGAGGTTCGAAGAGGTTGGAGGCCCCAGCATTTCGTGGGTCGATCTCCAGCAACCAGAAGGGCGTGACGTGCTGAAAGACGGCGTCTCTGACGCTCTCACGGTTGCGGCGGGCGGTGCAGCTGCTTCAGAAGCAGGCGGGGCGGGCACTGGGCCTCGGCGGCTTCAAGCTGCTGGCTCCATAAGCCTAGCAGCTGACGGGAGTGGGCTGGGTGGTGAGAATAAGTCGGCTTTGACGAAGGTGCAGCGTAAGCAGCGACAGCGGTGCTCGCTCACACTGAGCAACTGGAGTTTCAATCCTGAGAATGCGCGATTGATGGTGCAGGAGAACGTCGTGGAAGCGCTCATCCAGCTGTGCAAGGACGAGGACGCCACCACGCGACTGAACTGCGTCACGGCGCTGATGAATCTGTCGCACCTCGGTGAGTTGCGTCGCCTGATCGTGCAGCAAGGGGCGGTGAGGACCGTGGCGGAGATCGTGAATGATATGGCGGACGGGACGATCCGAACGGCGTGTGCCATCACGCTGTGCAACTTGTGCTCTCTGGATGGCGAAGAAGGGATGTTGGTGGAGGATGGAGCGGTGAGTGCCCTGTCAACGCTGATCAACGAGCACGAGAAGGTTTCTTGCATCTGCCGAAGCGCGCTCTTCAACCTCACATGCGTCTCCCAGTCATACCACAAGATTGAGAGCGTGCTCAAAGTGTTTCTGACCCTGACGAACACGCGAAACGGTGGTGCTTCCGGCGATTCAGGCACCACAGAGGAGGAATACGACGATATCACCGCCAAGGCGCTGTGCAATCTGTCCAATCTGAAGCGCATCCGCTTGCGCCTCATGGAGGAGGGCATCGTGAGTGCAATTGTGTCGCTGCTGCACCCGAACATCCCTTCGATTCAAGAGTTGTTGGCGTACATTTTGCTGAATCTATCGAGACTTCCGGCGTGCCGGAGCGAGATGATCACGAAAGGCTGCATGAGCACTTTGGTCGCGTTAACAGGGTCTTCCAACGCGCTTGGGACCAAATTCCTGATTGGCAACGCGCTCTGGAACCTCAGCAAAGACCCTGGGAATGCCGTGCGTATGGTCGTCGAAGGGTTCCTGCTATTGCTGAACGAATTGTGCCGCGAAGTGGGTACGAACAGCTCAATTTCAGACCCCAGTGGCTCGACGGCGAGTATAGAAGAAGATCTGCTTCGAGTGTGCGCTCGGACCCTCTACAACGTGTCGTGCTGTGAAGATGCACGGGTGAAATTGGTCGAGCGTGACGCAGTAAACATCCTGTCGTCATTGTCACGACGAGCCAGTGGCAGTGATGCCAAGCAAATGTGCACCTTGGCGTTGTGTAACCTGCTCAGTGTGCAGAAGGCGGCAGCGGACATCATGACGGCGGGGGCGATTATGGCCCTCATTCAGCTCAGCATGGCGCCGGCGCAGCCCTACGAGACGCGCAACCTCTTCTCCAAGGCGCTGCATGGTCTCTGTGACAAAGCGTCCACCCGCGTGGCCGTAACGGAAGCTGGCGTGATCCCAGCGCTGTTGCTTCTAAGCAGCATCGACGAGGTTGATCCACCGGGAAGTGCCACCACAGACTCCATCCGCTCTCAAACTGCGGGTGTCCTGAGTGTGATCCGCGCCCGTTGTACAGCTGCATTGGCCTGTTTAGCGGCAGATATGCAGACAGCGCCCCACGTGTGCAATGCTGCCGTCGTTCAGTGCGTGACACGCATCTTGGCGCTCGAACATTCGAACGTTGCGATCGAGCGCTTCTGCTGTTCGTGTCTGAGTCTACTCTGTCGAGACGAGCAGTGCTCGCTCATCATGGTGGAAGTTGGCGCGATCGAAATGGTGTTGGCCACGTGCGTGGAGTCCCACGACCTGGAGAGCAAGGCGTCGTGTTGCCACGTTCTGGCCAGCATGTCGTGCCATCCGAGTTGTTGTATGGCTCTCGTGCGCATGGGAGCCATATCTGTGTTGGCCACGCTAGCCAAGATCAAGGAGGATGTCGGTATTCAGCGATGCTGTGCTATCACACTCGCGAATCTGTCAGTGGAGCCCTCTATTCGAGAAATCCTGGCATCTGCGGGGACAGTGGCGATCTTGGCTGTGCTCAGCGACTCCTATAGCGAAGAGAGCCAACGCGACTGCGCCAAGGTGCTGTGTAATCTCTCGTGTATCTGTGGCAACGAGGCTGCATTAGTGGGAGAAGGCGCGGTGGGCGTCTTGATGATGATCAGTATGGTTCGAGCAGTGAATGTGGTCACCAAAGAGACATGTCTGCGTGCGCTCCTCAACCTTTTGAATGCTGAGACTATGAAGCACATGGTCAAGGAAGGACTGGTGAAAGTTCTGCCGGCGATTGCAGGCTGGGAGTCCAAGCAGGTCGCGAAGCTGGTTGCGATCCTCTTCAGCAAACTATTGAACCATCCAGTCGGTCGAAACGCACTTTGTGCAGAGCGTTCGGCGCTCCAGGCACTCTTTCAACTGATGGTGCACGACACACAGACAACAAAGGAGTTAGAACCAGACGGAGAACAGCAGAGCATGGCGTCTTTGTACGAAAATCTACTGAGCGAACTCGTGTACTTCGAGAACTCGCGGTTGCTGAGTGTCCACACTGGAATCTTCGACGCTCTTCACCGGATTACGACGCACGAAAGCGATTGTTCCGAAGACTGTGACCACATTCAACGACATTGTACCGAGAGGAAACTGGCGTTGGTGTTCTTCACGCTGGCGAAGAGTGAGGATAGTCGCCCGGCTGTGGCGTCGTATGCGAGTCTGGCCACTTTGATGAAGTTCCTCAAGCTGCATGCGCCAAAGGACGACTGTCGCTCGTCAGACTGCGCTCTCTTCGCTGTTGCCACACTCTGTCGCTTGGGCTGGCACGAAGATACCCGCAGACACCTCCAATTCGCGGAGATCCCGCGTGCACTTACTCGTATGTTGCGGATGAATGCTGGCGCAGGCGATTGTGATGGCAGAGAGCAATCTGATCTTGTGCTTTCGTATCCAGCTCAAGCCATCAAGACGTGCGTACTCACGCTTTGTTGCTTGACACATAGCCCCGAGCTGCTGGAAGTGATGCTGCAGGAGAACATCCTGATCCATTTGAACGGCATCCTTGCTGCCAATGGCCAAATTAGCAATGCCGAGGGAGTGCAGGGATCTCTTCTCACAGGAGACCCAGAGTTCGTAGCGCTCGTGTGCATCCTATTCCGCCAGCTCAGTCACGTGGCGCTCTTCTCCTCGTCCGTTGCGCAGCAGCCAGCTCCCATTCTCCAGCTCTTCTGTGTGCTGGTGCAGCAAGTGGTGGCGACAACAGACGCGGATTCGTGTCTTGATTGCGCCGACGCGCTTTGCAGCATCGTGTTCGCCTCGACGCTGCAGCAGCAGTCAGGATATGACGCTCGAAATCCCGGTGATGAGTCACCCGTCGTCCCAGCACCCAGACCCACTCCGATGCTGGTGGAGAGCAGTGTCCTGGGAGCCATCGGAGCGCTCTTGTCTGACAACCAGTTGCCAGAGACACGGTGGCGTTGTGCGGCCAGTTTATGGGCTCTTTCTGCCGTGCCTGAGCACTGCCGACAGTTGGTGGACTTCGGCGTCACGCGCATGCTCGTGAACGAATCGTATCGCGCAGCGGACAGCGCGTCGTTGAACACGCTTCAGTGTTGTGCCGGCGCGCTCTGCAACCTCACCATCGTCCCTCAAGAGGCGAACGCCGCCAGGATGGTAGAGGAAGGCGCCATGCCGGCGCTCATCCAGCTGGCCAAGCTCGAGAACGACATGGTGCGTGAGCACTGCACTCTGGCGTTGTCTAACCTGTCTGGTCCGTCGCCCAAGGTCGAGTCTGGCGCCGTCTCCGCGTTGCTGAACTTGTCGCTGGGCTTTGCTTCATCTCCGGTTCCAACAGCGACTTCAGGGTCGAAACGTGCCAGCAACCCAGCAATACGCAGCAGTCAGCAGCAGACGGCAGTGCTGGGTCGTCCGCCTCTCGTGTGTGGCGAGCGCCACAAGCACTTCGCAGTGCCGCCTGAGTTTGCGATGGAGATCACGACAGACAGCGCCTTGAACGAGCGGAAATTTGAGGCGGATCTAGTGGCTAGCACGCCACCGCCGCCACATTTGCCCACTATCGCTGCGGATCCAGATGCCTCCTCCTCCTCGAGTCTGGATACCTCAGGTGCCGAGCACTCTGGAGTCAAGGGAGCAACCGCTACGGCTCCATCGCATGTGGAAGAAGGGATTACCACAACCACGAAGAGGAAGAGCGAGTCGTCTGCCGAGGCAGTAACGGAACGCGACGACGCGCCGCGAGAGAGTGTGCCGACCAAGTTCTTCACCAAGGTGGACCCGGAGGAGAGTCTCGCTACGATGACCGCGATGGAGCAGCGCATTGGCGACAGGAATGCTAGCCAGACCGACGGTCATCGAGAGGACGCCGTTGGGAATCAGGAGCATGATTCAACCGCTCTCGACCAGCCAGACGCCTCGAATGCCGCGCTGCCCAAAGGACCCTCAAGTCGGAACGATCTGGCGCGATTGACCGAGCACGCGGACGTCGGTAGACTACAGAACGCCGGCACGTTTCGGAAACTCGGGGTGAGTGGAGCCAGCAGCAGCTCGACGACCCACCACACGCTCTCACCTCTCGCACGCGTGGTGGTTCGAAAGGCAAATGCCGTGCGGAAATTCAACGGCGTGCCGATGCGGAAGCTGCGACACGGCGAAGATTCCCACAAGCGTGACATGGTGATGTCCCAGTCGTCTCCTTGCTTGTTTGAGCCGCGTGCTGTTGGCGCTGATGAGGTTGCGGCGTCTGTGGGACACTCAGGCACGGGGGCAGAGGGCAAGCAACCGTCGCAGCTTTCCAGCCTCTCGTCTTCCGTCTCAACGTCGTTGCTGTCGTCTGGATCTGAAGCGGATGAAGGCATAAGCGATCCTCGTGCCGCGCTGATAGCGGCAGTGGCTGCGGCCGGACTGTACGACGCCGCGCCAATGCAATTGGCCTCATCTAGCTTTTCTGTCGCGACTGCCGCAAGCCGACAAAAGCAGAAGACGACAACAAGTCTGACCCGCAAGAAGAAGGAAGAGAAGGTGTCGGCAGCAGACACAGCAGCAGTTATGGAGGAAGCTCCAGCGATGGCTTTGATGACGCCTCCCACGACGATCGAGGAGTTCCAAGTGCAAGCGAAGAAGCTGGGGCTCTGGAGTTATTACTGATGGCACTGAGAATGTCCTACTGGTCCCTATGCCTGATGTGGCTGGCTACGAATTCCCGCAACACGTATGCTGCGAGTCTTTCCAGCCACATTTTTTTTCCTGTCTACGCTTCTTGCGCTACTGTCCTCGCCGAAATGCTCTCAGCCGTCTCGCTCCGTGCTTCCCCTTCAGCCCGCTCTTGAGCAGTTCCAGCATGTTCCTCGCTGCGTTGACGCCCCTGTTCCAGAAGTTGGCCTTGCATCCAATGTTGATACAGCGCAAGGCGTTCCTGGCGCACTTGAGGACAACCTTCTTGTCCGCCAGCCTCGGGTTCCTGAACCTCGCCATCTCCACGACCTCCTTCACCTCCTTCTTGGACAGCCGCTCTTTCTGTCGGATGTCCACCTCGTCCTCTTTCCTCTTCATCTTGGTGAACAGACGAGCTTGTTTGAGGCGCTGGCGACAGCAAGAGCACGTGATGCTCGTCCGGTACTCGTCCATCGGGATCACGGTAGCTCGCCGCATCAGCGCCTCGACGAATCCCTTGGCCGGACCCGAAGCGTGACCCTTGATGCTGGTTCTGCGACTCCAGTCTCCGTAGGAGATACAGACTTGCTTGCTAGCCTTGGCCACCTGTGATATCGATGTTTCGCCCCGCTTCGCGAGAACGTGCGATGCCTGGTGCATGGCGCAGTTATCCAGAAGGACGTTGGTGTTCCCTGACATACCGCTGAGGAACGCGTGGAGCCGCAAGGAGTCCACCGGACCCTGCATTCTACATTCCTGCTGATGAAAGGCGAGTGGCGTGAACTTTGTATAGCGGATAGAGAAGCTGCGTGCGTCCTTTTCAAAACTTGGCCTTGCTGGATCCAGTGCTTCTAGGTCTGTCTGCGGGTCTGCGAGTCTGCGCTACAAGCGGTTTCTGCTGTTGGTTGGCTGCGGCGAAGACGACGGCGCATCGCAAGCTCCCGCGTCGTCAGCTGGACGTGGCGGACGAGGCGGTGGAGACAGGAGCCCGAGACTGCTCATGAAGCGGGGCGTTGTGGCTGCGCACTGCATATGCTCGGAGCTGAAAGGCATGGCGAACTCGGAGCCGAAGGGCGACGGCAGCAGCGAGCCGAAGGTCAGGCCAGTGGTGGCCAGCAGATGCAAGTTGGGTTCTGCAGCCTCGGCTTCGCAAGCAGCGGCGGACGACGCGTTGCCGCTGAAGAACACACCGGCAGAGACGTCGAGTGCATGCGGATGCAGTCGCAGGCGTTCGGCCAGCGTCTCCAGCACCGTCTGCGGGTCCGTCTGCCGTGCGGTGAGCAGGCCGTTGAGTACCTCAAGCGCCTGCTCCTTGGTGAAGAGCGGGTGAACCCGTTGTGGAGGCAGTCGTCCGTTGGAGCTCGTGAAGGCCGCCACAGCCGACGCGATGTCCGCGAGCAAGTCCGCGGGCGCCTCCGGCGGCACAAACACCTCGGCCATGGCGCTCACTAAGATCTGTTCTTCGGCGGGCGTGAGCGTCACAACGCAGTCGAGAACCCGCGGAGTGGTCATTGAAGCGTCGAAGGCTCCCGTCCCTTGTCCTGCCTTCGTCGACGAAGGGAAACCGCTGGGATGACGAGCGAACTGGCCCAAGTGCATGGTCACGTGCTGACCGCTCTCGATGCGTGCCACGTCGTAGCAGAGCTTTTGGTATCGCTCCTTCAGATCCATCGGCGCTTTCCCCGGCAGATGCGCAGCCATGACGTCCCACGGGTAGCAGACGGAGGAAGCGCTGTACGCTGCCAGCAGGTCCTCGAAGGCGGCGTCTTCCTCGGGCGTCCAACGCTGGTCCACGCTTGCCATGAGCTGGTGCTCGCGTCTCTTTTGCGCGTTCACCAGCTGCAAGTGAGCAAAGTACAGTCGCGCATGCTGCACAACTTGCGCCACGTCTCGAGAGCCCACAGCAGTGGCGATCGCGTGCCACGTCTCGTTCACACCGGGGGCTTGGCCGCCGAACTGCTCCAGCGCGTCCAGGAACCGCCGGTGCTCGTCTGCGGCCCACGGCGAGTCGTCTCGTAAGGCCTCCAGGCTCTGATTGTTGCTGCTGGTGCTGATGTTGTACGTGTTGAACCGATAGGGCGTGAGCCCCGGCGTCCTCTTCTTGCCCATCGAAATCGGAGAACGGGGTCGCGTCCTGGTTGAAGACGAGCGCAACTGCTCAAGCAGCGACGGCTCAAGACGCTCGATGGCGAGCAGCAGCGCCCGCTGCCCAGGAGACGCTGCGGCAGGCCACAAGGAGAAACGGACGCACGTAACGACGGGGCCATGCAGACGAGAGCATGGCTGGAATGAACAAAATGGGAAGCATTGTTCCCCCCAAAAGACGTGAACAATATAACCTCGCGAACACCTGTTCGTGAGGTTATGCTGTTCCTTTGCCCATTCACTTAGTTGGGACGAACATCAACTTAGACGAGAGCTGCGAACTTAAAATTATTTTCCGAGCAATTTGATTGGCTTTTAGAATAACTGTAAAAAGCATCATTAGGTACGCGGCGCTTGGCGAACGTCGTTCCAGCGAAAACCTTCATAGATTTTTCAGATCTCCAAAAGCATACCAACCAACTCTTGCCAGGAACATACATTCTCATGCCAGCCTTGTGGCGTACGCCAACCGGACTGATGGCGATTGCGTGAGCGACGACGTCAGCAACTTGGGCGCCGGAGGGCGAGAAAACCGGATGCTGCGGCAAAATCGCACGGTCTCGATGCTGGACAACAACCGCAACTTGTACGTCCAAGAGCAGATGATAGTGGTGGAGGATAGCACACACACAGAGACTCTGCAACGCGAGCTGCAAGAAAACAGGCGTCAAACGGAAGAGCAGAGTCTGGTGCTTGATATGCGCACTCAGCAATTGCTCAACTACACGCACGAACACGTTCAGAGGACACGAGACGAATCTGAGAACAGGATCAGTGTTCAGATGCAGGAAGGGATTCAAGCCTCGCATGAATACACTCAAGCCGCATTGCAGGCGCATTGTACCAGTATCGAG
>MBAC02000220.1:0-10320 GCA_001712635.2 Nothophytophthora sp. Chile5
CGTCCAGCAGCTGGACGTGAACAACCTCGTGTGTTTCCGCACGGTGAACCAGGCGGACCACGACGTGGTGCTCAAGAGCCTCTTCCTGCTCACGCGCTTCGAGACCGAGAAGGGCATCATGCTGCTCCTGCACGGCCTGGACCCGTCCAGACTCGAGGACGACTTCACCACGATCGCCATGGTGGGCAAGGCCGAGGTCTGGCAGGACGACTTCCGCTGGTGGGTGGAGACTCTTCAGTTGTGGGACGAGGGATTGTATATTGACGATGTTTGGCTGTTGATAGGGTGCTGCTGGAAGACGAAGCGGACGGGTGCCGCATGTCCTACGGCGGCTTGGTGCTGGTGGAGCAGCCGTGGGAACAGTTCTGGCTCTGCGAGGTGCTGCTGATTGTGCTGCGCTGGGAGAGCGCCGTAGTCGCCCCGCTCTTCACGCTGCGGTGCAACTGACGACGTCGCAAGCTGATCCTTCCCGTCTGTAATCCTGTGTACATCTATGAAGCCGCTGCTAGTGAGGTGGTCCTCCCTCCATTGCTACTTCGAAGTAGAATCTAGTGTCTCTTGGCTGAATATAGCCTCAGCAGCAGCTCTTCACCGAAATCAGCAAGGGGATATAGTAGGCATAGGAGCCGCCTGCAGCTATACCGCTCGCGCGACTCTGCCGACGTTCCCAGCTCTCGAAGTGCATTCGCATTGCCACTGCCCCACTGCCACTTTGACCAGACACCAGCACGAGCGACAATGGAGGCTGGCAATGCGACGAGGACTGCGCCGAAGCGGCCTATGTCGGCGTATCTCTACTTCTGTATGCAAGCCCGCGAGGCTATCCAGCGGGACCTACCGGGAGTCAGCTTCCAGCAGATCGGTATTGAGTTCGGCAACCGATGGAGGCAGCTTACGGACGAGGAGCATCGGGTACGTGCGTCTCCAACGATGATTCGTCGCACCTAGTGCCGTCCTGACGCTGGCGTGTTGATGCCCGTGCTTTTGTGTGCAATTTCTTGCAGCCTTTCGACGAGCTGGCGGCAGCAGACACGCAGAGATACGAGCGGGAGATGGCCGACTTCGTGGAGGAGTAGGCAGTTGAGCTTCGACGTTCGTGGATCTCTTCCTCCTGGTGGAATCCGCTTTGCTCGTGCCGATTTAACCAGGATTGCCGTGCGAATCGACTGCTGTCCTCGCCACACTCTTGCCCTGTGTCATGCGCCGATAAGGAACACTCGCATGCACAGCAGAATACAATGCAAGAAGTTGAGTGATAAGGAAAGCTAATGCAACACTACGCACACACACAGCCCAATCGCTCCGTCGTCTCTGTCTCCCCTTCGCCACTCGTCGAACCGCAGCCAGACACTCCCCTATGGTGTCTGGACCGCTGTCAGCGCGTCCCCTTCCGCTTAGACGGGGCCCATGCCCATAACGGCACGCAGTTCCTCGTACACCATAAGCGAGATGATGGTGTGCGGGCCCAGACGGAACCAGTTGGGCAGCCAGCCCTTGAAGAAGCCGCGGACGCCTTCGGTGCGCAGCACTCGCATGAAGGCGCGGCCCAACACGTTGGAGTTGCCGCTCTTGGACTCGTTCTGGATCTGCGTCTTCATCACGTCAAACGGCGACGACGCCGTGGCCGCCGTGAGACCCGCAAACATGCTGGAGATCATGTGCACCGTGATGCCTTCCTCCAGCGACGTGGTGAGCAACAGCGTCTCCTTCATGTGGTCGTAGCTGGGCAACTGAGCGGCTGTGAGCGCCATGGCGCGGAATGTGGTGGGCGCCACGCCCCGATAGAAACCCTGAACGAGGCCTTCCTGGTGGTAGATCTGGCGACAGGCGAAGAGGAAGTTGTTGTTGTAGCGAGCGCCCGTGCGATCCGCCTGCATGCGCACCTTCACCAGGTCCATGGGGTTCACGAGCGCACTGCCGATGCCTCCGGACGTGGCGCCTGCGAGCAGCTTGATGTACAGCGGCGTGGTCGCGCGCTCGTCCGCCGAGATGTGGAAGACCTGGTTCTCCAGCGTGTTCTTGAACCCGTCGTAGAAGCCGAAGCGGATGCCGGAGTACACGAACTCACGCAGCATGGAGGCCTGCCAGCCCTTGGCCCAGCCGGCGAAGCCCTCCTCCTTCCAGATCGTCTGGAGGCCGTGGCCGAAGCCCAGGTACCGCGTGGGGGCCGCCACTCCAGCAGCAGCCACCTCTGGCTCCAGCGCCTGCAGCTGCAAGCGCACCTTGACCACGTCGATGGGGTTCGTGATGGCCGACGCGATGGTGTTGGCGAGGCCGCCCAGCACGATCTTGACGCCGACGCTCTGCTGCCACTGGGCGCTCTGCTGTGCGGTCACCACGGCCGGCAAGTGGCTCAGTTTGGCGCTGTCGTGGCGGTGCGGCGCCACATTGGAGGTAGACATGGCGGGGTGAGGATGGAAGGTGGAGACGCCTCGGGAGAGGGAGCGGAGACGACTGGTGGGTGCTTGGGGGGCAAACGGAGAGTGACTCGCCTCCCGAAGCGGCCGGAAAAGAAACGCGGCCCCATCGTACGGCCCAGCGGAGCCGCGTCGCCTCGTCGGCAGTGAGGAGCGGCTTCAGCACAGAAGGCGGCCATCGCCGCCAAGTAACGGATACTTCGGACCTTGGAACTGGGCTCACCTTCGCATGTCTCGTTCTGGGTTTACGCACTCTATCGGCTAGTGAGTGCACCTCGATAAGGACATACACTGATGAAGACAAAGAGGAACAACTTTTGACAAGCATCGAGACGCACTAAACAGAGGCGAACATCTGGTGAAGGGTCAGACGGGACCTTCTGAACTGTTTTTGGCGCTTGGGTGGTTGGCAGGTGGGCTGCTTGGAGACGAGGAGCTTGAACCTGCTCGCTTCAATCACGTAGGCGGCGTCTGAACCGTTGAAATGGGTGAATCTACCTGTGCTCCGACACTGGAGCTGGGCTCGTGAACATTGTTCAGGCAGCCTCCGCGCAGTCATCGGCTAGCGAACTTGGTCGGATTGCTATGATCTTATCCCCTCCAAGTTCAACAAGCGCATGGAAGCTGCAGTCGCAGTCGAGGCGACATCCGCCTCCGCGTAAAACCCCGTGCGCTCGTGCGTGGAAGCAGGCGGGAGGGTGTCCGCACCGCCGGTACGCCATCGTCAACGTTGCGTTACGTCCGTGCTCTGTTGACTCATCTGCGACCGCTGTCGGTGGTCTGGAAACGCGCAGAGCTCTGGCGCGTTCCGTGTTGTTAAAAGCTGTGTTGCAAAGGCGCACGAGTCCGTTCTGACGAGCTAACGCAGGCTACGAGGGGTGTCTGAACGAACAGATAGCATAGATTAACGTCACATACACTACGTCGATCGACCTCCGCTTCTCAGCGTGCCCCTAAGCCCAATCAGCCCACTCCCTCGCCTGACATGTCTCCAATCTACCCTCTTCCTCTTAGACGGGATTGATCCCCATCACGGCGCGTAGCTCCTCGTACACCATGAGCGAGATGATGGTGTGCGGGCCCAGACGGAACCAGTTGGGCAGCCAACCCTTGAAGAAGCCGCGAATCCCCTCCGTCCGCAGCACCCGCATGAAGGCGCGACCCATGACGTTGGAGCCGCCGCTCTTGGTTTCGTTCATGATCTGCGTCTTCATCACGTCCAGTGGCGACGACGCCGTGGCCGCTGTAAGCCCCGCGAACATGCTGGAGATCATGTGCACCGTGATGCCTTCCTCGAGAGGCGTGCTTTCCAGCAACGTCTCCTTCATGTGGTCGTAGCTGGGTAGTTGGGCTGCGGTCAACACCATGGCTCGGAACGTGGTGGGCGCCACACCGCGGTAGAACCCCTGGATGAGGCCTTCCTGCTCGTAGATGGCACGGCAGGCGAGGCGGAAGTTGTTGTTGTAGCGAGCGCCCGTGCGATCCGCCTGCATGCGCACCTTCACCAGGTCCATGGGGTTCACGAGCGCACTGCCGATGCCTCCGGACGTGGCGCCTGCGAGCAGCTTGATGTACAGCGGCGTGCGTTCGTGCTCGGCCGCCGACGTGTGGAAGATCTTGTCCTCGTAGAACTCCTTCACCTGGTCGTAGAGCCCGAAGCGGATGCCCGAGTACAGGAACTCGCGCGTGAGCGAGGCCTGCCAGCCCTTCGCCAGGCCGTACCAGCCCTCCTCGTGCACGATCGTCTTGAGACCGTGGCCGAACCCCAAGTAGCGAGTGGGGGCGTTAGTCGCAGCGGCGGCGGCCTCCGGCTCCAGCGCCTGCAGCTGCAGACGCACCTTGACCACGTCGATGGGGTTGGTGACGGCCGCCGAGATGGTGTTGGCGATGCCCCCCAGCAGGATCTTGAGCCCCACGCTCTGCTGCAGCTCCGCGTGCCTCTGCGCGGCCGCCACGGCGTGCAGGTGCGCCAGATGCGCGTTGTCGTGGTGCTGAGGGGCGACGTTGGACGTGGACATGGCTGCTGCGAAGCGGAGGGGGAGACACACGGAGGCTTGGCTGGTGGGCGCCTTGGGGAGAAACCGATAGTGAGCAGCAGGAACAGGAGGAGAGAGAGAGGGAGAGGCTTGGGCCAGTCGAAGACTCGAAGGCAAGCTGCAAGCCAAGCAGGGGCTGAGGCGAAGAGCTTCGAAAGGTTCAAGTCTTGGTGACGCAGTAGGTGAACCGCCCTTGGTTTAGCATTTTAATCTCGTTTGCATACTTCTATTCAAGGACATAGTCTGGTTCGCGTCGCTTCAACTTCTGTTTTGACACCCATCGCGGTCACTAAAGCCAGGAAATGCGTACTTCAAGCTCCGTCGCTTGAAGTTTCGCCGAGAGTATTCCGATGACACGCATGGCGTTGGCGGCGCTGGTTTAACGACTCGCGGATCGAAGTGCGTGGCGGTCCGTGTCTATGGCGACGCGGGGACGCCACGCACGCCCCGGCTTGGCCTGTGGCTGGCTATAAATAGTGGCAGGTGGTCAGCGGAGAAGAGCGCGGGCGTTGGCTGGATGGTGATTGAAGTTCGCGGCCTGCAGCAGCAGCACTCGGGCCACATGGATGGGAGATTGGGGCGCCTGCGACTGGAGGAAGAGCGGTCTGCTGGCGACGGAGCTCAGTGGAGCGGTGTCAGTGCGGAAGAAGAGCGCGACCAGAGTGAGGGCGACGCAGAGGAAGCCGCTGCTCGCTACTCCTCGGAGGAAGAGGCGGTCGGGGACGATGAGGCGGCTGAAGTGGCGACCTACGCCATCCAGAGGGCTTGGAGAGGGCACGTGTCTCGAATGCAGAGCCCTGGCGCCACGGCAAATGGAGAGCGGAGCTGCTGCATTAGCTGCTTCAAGCTGATGCCGCCACCTCCAGAAGTCCCACCCCAAGGTCAGCACGCTATGGACACGGAATCTGGAACTACCGAGCCAGAATTGCTGTGTGTTTCCTGCATCTCCGTCTTAGCTGGCAGATCGAGTCACTCGGCGGCTGCGCATTCAACAGGCAACAGTGGCGTCCTATCACCTTTGCCAAAGCTGAGCCTGCTTGTGCAGGCGGAAGCCAAGTGTCAGGACCAGCTCCAGCTGCTGCGCAGTCGGCAGAGTCTGCTACTGCAGCAGCGAGAGAAGCTGCAGGCTACGAAGCGCGCCAAGGTCGAAGCGCTCGCAGCCGAACGGGAGCTCGCGAAGCAACGGCGGAAACACTTTCTGCTGGTTCAGGAGCGCCGCAAGCGCGAGGAAGAGCTCAAGTTCCAGCAATTCCAAGTCGACGAACACACCAGTCGCTCTGAGCAGGAGGGCTCTGTGGCGTCGGAAGACAAGCTGAAGAAGAAAAAGGGAGTGCCGAAGCCACACCAGCTGCGGAAGACTGCGGCCTCCTCATCTGGTTCAACAGCCAGCTCCGTCTCGCTGCCGCGGGTCGTGGACTCGACGTCCAAACCCACGGAAGGCCGCCACACGCACTCCAGCAACGGCAGCGACAACACAGCAGATACCCATTCGAAGAGTTTGTGGGAACGGCGGAGACAGACGCTGGCATGCTACTCGCAAGACCTCTCGCCGCTCATCGATGGCCTCAAGCCCAAGCGCCTTCCTCTCCCAAGGCCGGCAGCCTCGTCCGTGGCCAACAACATCGTCAAGAAGAGACCGACGCCAAATAACAACGCGAAATTGTCGCTAGTGACGAGCGACCGTGGCCCCAACAACCATCGCGCAAACGCCCGCAATGGAACCAAACCATCCGCAGCAAAGAGCGTGAAGCTCCGACCGCTAGAGGACCAACAACTGAAGCACCAGCTCAAGAAGGAGCCGTCGGCATCGAATTCAAGCAACCAACAGGAGGAAGTGCATGAACGAGGGCCCCACGAGGCTGTTCGAGTGTGTCTTGGCGCGCCCCCGCTGTCGCTGCAGCCCCCACGGCGCGTTGTGGACCACTCGACGCCTCTAACAGCAGAGATCAGGCCTGTATCGTGGGCCTTCGAGCTGGGGACGGAAGACTTCCAACCCCGCGAAGAAGCAGAAGACGTGGGCTTTCCAGCTCCGTTGTACTCGGTCGCAGAAGAAGAGGACGCCCCGCAGTTCAGCATGTTCCCACTGCGACATCAACTGCCAACCCCAACGTTCACAACAACAGCACCAGCAGCGGATGCAGCAACGAAGCTGCCGCGATGGGAATACTCGGCCGAACGCCTCACGAGTCTGCTGGAGAAGTACAACATCTCTGTGTCAGCCGCCGCCAGTGCTGCTCCGAAGGTGTGACACGTGCAGGTAGCGAGGAGAGTGACGCGATGGCGAACGCTGCTGACTACCGATGGAGTTGGCTAGCACTTGCACTGCAATACACGGACGCCACATTCCGATTTCAGTCTGGTGGGTAGTGGTTGGCACTGACGATAAGGTGTCTTTGCTGCTGCTGTTGTGTGCCGCTAGTGAATCTTGGGGCACAGGTCCGGATCGAGCAGACGTGACCTTCGACACTAGCTAGAGTGACAAGCATGGCTACACTGCGACGCCTCCCTCAACTTCAACAACCACACAGAACTGCTCAAAACATGGCGTTTTCATTCTTTCTCGCATACAAAACTGCACAACGTTCGACCTTGGCGACTTCACAGGAGCGGCCGCGCTATAATCTACTGCCCCGAAGGGATCTCCGCTTACTCGTCGTGGTTCACGTCCTCCTCCCAGTTGAGCGTGCGCTCCACCGCCTTGTTCCACTGGTGGATGAAGTGGCCGCGCTTCTCGGCCTCCATGTCCGGCTCCCACGTGGCGCTCACCTGCCAGTTCTCGCGCAGCTCCTCCACCGTCTTCCAGAAGCCCACGGCCAGACCGGCGGCGTACGCGGCTCCCAGCGCGGTCGTCTCCGCCACAACAGGGCGCACCACCGGCACGTTCAGCACGTCCGACTGGAACTGCATCAGCGTCTGGTTCACCACCATGCCGCCGTCCACCTTGAGCTTCGTCAGGTGCACGCCGCTGTCGCCCTCCATGGCCGCCACCACCTCCTGCGTCTGGAAGGCCGTGGCCTCCAGCGCCGCGCGGCAAATGTGCTCGCGCGTCGCGTAAGACGTCAGGCCCACCATGACGCCGCGGGCGTCGTCGCGCCAGCGAGGCGCGAACAGACCCGAGAACGCCGGCACCAGGTACACGCCGCCGTTGTCCTTCACCTGCTTGGCGTACTCCTCCACCTCCGGAGCGTCCTTGATCATCTTCAGGTTGTCACGCAGCCACTGGATGAGCGACCCGGCGTACGAGATAGAGCCCTCCAGCGCGTACACGGCCGGCTGGTCGCCGATCTTGTAGCCCATCGTGGTCAGCAGCCCCTTGGTGGACGGCGTGGGCTTCGTGCCCGTGTTCATCATGAAGAAGCAGCCCGTGCCGTACGTGTTCTTGGCCTCGCCGGGCGAGAAGCACGTCTGGCCGAACAGCGCAGCCTGCTGGTCTCCCAGGTCGCCAGAGATGGGGATGCCCGCGATCACGCTGTCCTTGTGGCCAGAGGCGTACACCTCCGAGCTGGAGCGGATCTCCGGCAAGATGGACTTGGGGATGTTGAGGCAGCGCAGGATGTCCTCGTCCCACTGCAGCGTGTCCAGACGCATCAGGTTGGTGCGCGACGCGTTGGTCACGTCCGTCACGTGCACGCCGCCGTCCAGACCGCCGCTCAGCTTCCAGATCAGCCACGTGTCGATGTTGCCGAAGAGCACCTCGCCCTTCTCGGCCTTCGCGCGGAGGCCGGGCACGTTCTCCAGCATCCACATGATCTTCACGGCCGAGAAGTACGTGGCAATGGGCAGACCCGTGACGGCGCGGAAGCGGTCGCCGCCCGTGCCCAGGAAGCCCTCGCCCTCGCCGTTCTTCAGGCGGTGCACGATCTCCGTCGTGCGCGTGTCGTGCCACACGATGGCGTTGTACAGCGGCTTGCCCGTGAGGCGGTCCCACAGCATGGCCGTCTCGCGCTGGTTGGTGATGCCGATGGCGGCCAGCTGCGACAGCTCGATCTTGCCCTTGCCCAGCGCCTCGCGCACGCACGTCTCCACGTTGCGCGTGATCTCGTCCGCGTCGTGCTCGCACCAGCCCGGCTGCTGGTAGATCTGCTTGTGCTCCATCTGGTGCGTGGAAACAATGTTGCCGCTGTGGTCGAACGCGATGAAGCGCGAGCTGGTCGTGCCCTGGTCGATGGCGCCGACGTACGAGGCCGTGGAGCTCATGGCGGAGAAGGAAGAGGCGTGGAGAAGCGGGGGAAGACGACGGTGCACTTGAGGGGCACGAGGAGACTTGGGAACTGAGGAGCGCAGGAGCGCGGAGGCGCGGCCGCGACAGCCCCAGAGCGCGGCAGGGCGTGATCCGCCAGCGACCCACATTGCACTTGGGCAACTGGTTTTCGGAAGAGGATGGAGCGAGATTAGGGGGGAGTGAGCCAAAAACGAGGAGCTCACTTCGCCGTGGGAGAGTTAACAAAAAGCAGGGGATGTGCTGTCGGAGGAATTCCGCTAAGTCAGTAAAACCTCGAAAGCAGGTGACATCGGGGCAACGGTTGGTGTATCCATCGGTAGATACGGTATGGTTGATGCTGCATTCGGCGTACGCTTTGAGGTCTTGCTTGGAGCTGGACAGCGACAGAGCGAGAGGGCGGAACGAGCGTCGACTGGTGTCGACTGGTGCTCTTCGACGACGTCTTGACTGTCCTTGCGTTTCATACTGCGGCGTCTTCAACTGGTGGTGAGGAGGCTAATTGATGGAGGACGAGTGTCGAATGCCGGCAGTTCTCTCGAGGTTTTTCGAGGCAGCAGTTGCACTGACATACGTGAATTGCAGATGATACGGCTGCATCATCCATCCCTGATGGGCCTCGTCTAACGAATCAGTGACCCCAGCTTACAAAGCGCAAGTCATTTCTGGGCTTTTGGATATTGAAGACCGGCGGAAGGGATGGGGTTCTGGCCGAAGTTCAAGTTGAAATGCCATCCGGCCGGATCGCTGAAACGAAAGAGGTGTGTCGGAACACGGTGTCCTCTGTTTGTCAACTCTCTATCCCTGCTTCCAACTTCTGCACCGCTGGGACTTGAACCGCTCCTCTTTTTGCAGTGATTCCCGAACAGCACCTCGATTTGGGAAATCGTGCCTTGGCAGAGCGCGCAGAGCCTGGCCGCTGTTATGTCTCTGGCCCAGACTCTGGGTGGAGCGCTTGTCGCCTTCGCCCACTCATCACCACCCAAGTGTGTGTTGACTCCACCCAGCTTTGCTGCAGGGTGCGACTGGTAAATGCTGTCATCTGGTATTCGACGCAGCATGGAGCTTCCGACACATGTCATGCCCAGCGCAACCCCTTCCTTCACTTTCCGTCCATCCGATCACACGAAGTCAACTGGAACTTCCAGTTGCCAGACTGGAAGTTAGTTCCTGGAACTTCAAGGAGAGTCGGCCGAGCAATCAACCCAGACTTCCGCCAGTTTCTAACATTGCGGAAGCGACGAGATGATTTGATACTGAAGGGTTATTACCCCTCCAATTTCACTTCGGTCCGGATTGAAGGGTTATCCCAAACAACTAACGCGCGGGTATGTCTGTCGGTCGGTATGTTGGTCGGTATGTGTGTACGTCGTCGCTGAAATCGTAACGCTAATTACCCAAATCCATTGGACAAAACGGTGCCAAAACGAACAGACATTGGCTAATAATGAATCGTTGACAAAAAGACTAATGTTGGTGGAATGGTTAGCGAAGAGCTCGACAAAACGTGCACTCCCATCTTGCTCACATGCGCTACACGCCATATGATTGGCTAGAAATAGGCGTTTTGCAAACTTTTAATTTGCTAAAAAGGGATAGTACCAAGTTATGGTAATTTGCTAACTTTTGCGACTCACCATTTCACCTG
>MBAC02000222.1:0-17105 GCA_001712635.2 Nothophytophthora sp. Chile5
GCGGCGCCGTGTCGGTGGCGACGATGGCCGCCAGCATCACCAGCAGCTTCAGCACCTCGACGAGGAAGGTGACGGTCGTGCTGCTGTACGGGATCTGGCCGTCCCGCTTGGACGCGCTGATGCACAGATTGCCCGAGCACATGAGCGCCGCCACCAGCAGCATCCCGGCCAGCATGCGCACCACCTTCATGGCGTTCTGAGCGGGTGGATGGCGATGGAGGGGATGGCAACTGGTCACTCCGCTCGCTTTTACACCCTCCGCCCGATCGACAATAACGTCCGATGAGGTTCAGTCTCGAACGAGGTGACGCGAATGTAGCCCAATGGCAAAATAAAGGTTGCGCGAATGTTATCTGAACGGCAAAAGGTCGCCTTTTCGCCAACTTCAAGATCGTCTCTGTCTGATGGAAGTGTACGGCGCCTATGGCGACAACGTGGCGCGCATCCGCGAAGCTGTCGCGGAGAACAAGGTGCGGCTGTCTGGGTATAATAGATGTGAGCAGCTGGGGAGGGGGTGGCCACATCCTCACGCTGGCTGCTTGCGGTGGGCTGTTGTTGTAGTTGCAAATGCGGCAAGTGGAGCAGTCGCTGACGGGGTTCCAGTTGGGGCTGCTGGGCGTGGAGAGGGAGATGTTGCCGGTTTACAAATTGACGGAGCAGCTGCGCGGCACGCAGAAAAACATCGACCTGAGTGTGCAGGAGCTACGGCAGATCAACGAAAACTTTGTTGCGGCGCACGAGGTTTGCCTGCCGCGGCTTGCTGCTGCTGGGAGTCGTTTTTATCGACTTAACACTTCGAAATGTGTGTAGCTCGCCCCAGTGCTGCTCAACGGATCCAAGTTCGACCAGGAGCAATACGTGGGGGCGCTCCAGAAACTGCTGGTAGCGATCGCCTTCCTCGAGAGTCATCGCTCCTACGAGGGCTCCGTCAAGGCGCTGGAACAGGCCAGAGAGCTGCTCGTCCAAGTGCGGCGCAAGTGCATGGCAGACTTCGTGAGTGTGGTCAGTGTCTTGTCCCGAGGAGAACGAGGCGCCGACCACGCCCTCGTGTGGGTTGAGCCCAGCAAGCACGACGTGTCCCGGGCGTCGCAACTGCTGGACTGTCTACTCATATCCGGCATCGACCAAACGGAGCTGCAGGGCGAGTACGGCAGGCAGCGCTTCGACGTGGTGAAGATGTTCCTGGGGGAGGATCCGTTGGCCAGCTCCCTCGGTTTCAACTTGAGCTCTCCGATGGAAGAGCTCGCCAAGTGTCTCAAAGACATCGAAGTCACGATTGAAGCGGAGAAATCGCTGGCAGTGCTCATTTTCCCCAGCGAAGAACTGGCCAATACGGCGTTTTGCTGCGCTTCCCATCCCGTTCTAGAGGCCTGGAAGAGGGACATCGACCTCTCTCTTCGCGGGCAAAGCTCGCCGAAACAACTGGATGCTGTCAAGTTACTGCTGGTCCATGAGCTCCTGTTGACACGAGCCGGCCCGTTGGAGGCGACGGTGCTGCCACCGCTGCTGCTTCGCGATCGGGAAGGCAAAGGGTTGGAAGATCCGTGGGTGCTTTCGAAAGCTGTTGTTGGTATCGTTAACGATATTGCAGAGATCACAAAGCGGAAACTGTTCGCGTTCCATCCGGATCTTATGGAGGGGTTTGGGGATCGCTCAATCACCAAAGACGGCAACGTGCATCCAGCTTCAAGCCATGTAAGCTCTCGTCCTCCTTGTCAGGCCACTAACTCCTTGCATCTGATTTGACGTTTTATTGTGCTCTCTATAACCCTCCAGACCCTCACCTTTCTCCGCAAAGTCTGCGATCAAGCGAAGCCATTAAAGGCGTTGCTCGCCAAGGATTCGACTGTGACGCCGGCATCGTTTATTGAGACCGCCATCACGCAGTTGATCGAGGCTCTGCTTTCGAAAGCTGAGCACTTCAAAGGCCGAGAAAGCTTGAAGAACCTTTTCCTTGTGAACAATTTCGGGTACGTCGCCAACTCTCTACCTCACTGCACTCAACCCGACGATGCAGATCTTGAGTCCCAGCTCCATGACACTATCAAGCCGCGCGTGGAGGCCATGAGGAAGGACGCGCTCGCTCAATTCATCCAGCTGAGCTATCACTCCTTCCTAGAGTACCTGACCGACCCGCAGGAGAAGCTGCAGTACGCAAAGGGAGGCAGTATCCTGACGCTGGAAAGTGGCCGGCTGCTGAAAGAGAAATTCGCGGTACGCATATCCACAACTTTGTGTGCAATGCGATGGCAGTGATACTTCGTGCTTACTGCTTCAAAATGCATTGCAGAGGTTCAATGAGCAACTGGAAGAGCTCCACAAAACGCAGAAAGTCCTTGTCGTGGCGGAGATTCCCATGCGTCAGTATCTGATCCGGACGGCGGTGGACACGGTTATCCCGGCGTACAAAACCTTCTACGACAAGTACGACCAAACCAAATCGCTGAAAAGGGAGAGGGTCATTTAGTGCTGACTTGCGATTTGTTGTGATGTCCAGGTACTCTGTTGTTCCTTTCTCCAAGAAGCACGCGTCCACGTATCTCAAGTATACTCCCCAAGCAGTGGAGGCGCTACTCAAGGAGTTGTTCTCGGGCGACACTACCTCGGGAGAGAAGCAGAGCGACCGTGGGAGTCCCTTGTAGGCGCCATCATCGCGTTGGGAGTATATGAATCGAGTTGGTCGAAGCCTCCGTGATGATCACAAATGCTCCGTCGGCACTGCGCAACATCAAAGGCAAGTTCCAACAGGAGGTGAACGACGCAATGGCGAACGGATCCAGGTCCGTAGAGCAGCGCGTCAACTCACCTTAGACAGAGTCCTGTAATTTCAGAGCCTGGGATCTCCATTGTTTTCTGCAAGACGCCATCGGAATTGATGACTGAGATTTTCCCAGAGCTGGTACTGCCGCCTGAGGCACATGTAGGATGGCAAGCAGGTCGGCAAAGCTCAGATATGAGTGCCCCACACAATTCAGCAGCGCTATAGCATTGGCGAGAAGGCAAGGGAGTCAAACCTGCAAAGTCGAAATGTCCCACGTAGAGCGTCCCGCTAGCATCGCAAGCAATTCCTGAGGGTCCCATACCGCCGGAAAACTGGTAGAACACGCTGGCGTGGTAGGCGTTGCTGGGGAGTTTGCGCAGTCGCACGATGCGATTCCGCATGGTTTCCGCCACGAAGAGCACGTCCGGGTCAGCAGTCACTGCAATTCCCCAGGGATGAGCGAGACACTCCATCGCCAACGGACGCAGAACTTGACCGCCGCTGGGACTCGAAGTGATGCAGAAAACGCTGCCATGCGGCTTCTCAAGCGTCGTCTCCCCCAGCGGCCCGCTGTCCGTGAAGAACACAGTGTCGTCCTCTGCGAACGCGATCCCGTTCGGCCCTCGAAAGGCGCGGTCCTCGTACGCCTTAACCATCACTCCCGGCTTCATCGAGTCGTCCACGCGCAGAATGGCGGCATGCGCGCAGTCAGCGATGTGCATCCGACCGAGACGGTCGAACTGCGCGCCGAAGGGCTCGCCGCCGGAGAACACGATAGGCGTGTGCGTGGCCGGCGCCTGGTACTCGAAGGTCTCGCCCGTTCCGGCAGACACGTAGTAGATACCGCCACTGGCGCCCGCGCGCTTGGATACGAACGGGCTGCAGATCTTGGCGCCGCGGCAGCGGATCACGTCCCCCATGGCGTTACCAGAATTATGAGCTCTTTGCGACCTTTCGAAGAACGGTATACCGGTATACCGGTATACTGGTATGGACGGCGAAGCCATCCATTTCGGGCAAAGTTGACCACCATGAGCAGCGGCGAGCGGAACCCGACGAACAAGGCGCTGGAGGCGCTGGTGGAGAAGGCGGGCGTGGCCAAACACGTGCTGGAGGACACGGAACGTGTCGTGTGTGACGACGTGTGGACTGAGGAGCGCGCGCGCCTCGCCCGCGAGCTCCTGAGCAAGGACACGTCCACCATCCCCGAGTTCTGGCAAAGTGAGCGCGTTCTCGTGAAGCTGGAGTTGTGCCTTTCGTTTGCATTCTGACTGGGTCGTTTGCGTTCGCACTTTTGCAGAGAAGTACGAGCAGGAGGCGGCCAAGAGCTGGGACAAATTCTACAAGCGCAACTCCACGAACTTCTACAAGGATAGGTCCGGGTGGCTGGCTTTCTGGATGGGAGAAATCTCAGCAGACAGACTCACGTGTTGATGTATGCATCTGCAGGCACTATCTGCACGTGGTGTTCCCGGACCTCGGTGTCGTGCCTGAGGTTTGCACGCGCTTGCTTAGCTGTCGAGTCTCGTTTGCTTCTGCGTTCGCTAGAGCTTTCAATCTCTGACTGGACCGACGTTTGGTTGCGATCTGAAGGACGGCCAAGTCCGGACGCTCCTGGAAGTCGGCAGCGGCGTCGGGAATGCGGCGCTGCCTCTGCTTGAGGTGAATTCGGCACTCCACATCGTGGCCATCGATTTCGCTGACTCGGCCATTGCGCTGCTCAAGGTGCGTCCAAGCACGAGCCGTCGAGCGTCTCGCTCTCGTGCTTCTGTCAACGGAACCTTACGCAACTACTGATCCACCGATTGCACGTCGTTCCTCCGCAGAAACAACCGCTGTACGATGAAGCGCGCGTGGCTGCCTCCGTCTGCGACATCACCAAGGACGCGCTCCCGGCGGATGCGCTGGCCAATGGCGGCGTTGACTTTGCGCTGTGCCTCTTCTGCCTCTCGGCGCTGCACCCGGACACGATGAAGGGCGCAGTGAAGAAAGTGGTGGCCGCCATTAAACCAGGCGGCAAGCTGTTCTTCCGCGACTATGGCCGCTACGACCAGGCGCAGCTGCGCTTCCGCTCGGGCCATAAGCTCCAGGAGAACTTCTACGTTCGCCAGGACAACACGCGCGCATACTATTTCACGACGGAGGAGGTGCAGGAGATCTTTACGGAGGCAGGCCTCGTGCCTGTGGAGAACGAGTACATCCGGCGCCAGTACGCCAACAGACAGCAGAGCGTCGTGCGCTTCCGAGTGTGGATCCACGCCATCTTTGAGAAACCTGCGTTAGATTCGGGCGTTGCGGTCACAGACGCAGCTTAAGTTTGCCTGTCGGTCGCTCGTACTTCAGCTCAACGGGAAACAAATCTACATGTAGCCACCCTTCTCCCGTTTCCTCAGGCCGCCAAACGGTGCAGCAGCTCGACGAAGACGCGACTGTCGATCTCGGTGACCAGCGTCACGTTGGCTTCCTCTGGCGGGCAGCTCTCGTCCCAGATGCAGGCACCGCGCTTGTCGTCCGGGGCCAGATGGATGCAGCCCTTGAGCTCCTGCGACGTCTTGACGTACTCGGGATGCAGCAGGATGGCGATGGCGTAGGCGTCGCACGGGAGGAAGCCCTCGTGCTCGCAGAAGACGCGTGTGAACTTCCAAACCTTCCGGATGTAGCCGCTCTTGGCGTTGGCCTCTGCGTGGAAGATTTGGTCGAAGGTGTCCCACGGGAGCGCGTTGTCCGAGCACGTTTCGAAGGGCACGACGTGCAGTTTGGCGGCGGTGCAGTGTTGATACACGATGTCCGTAGCCTCCGGGTCGCAGGCCACGTTGAACTCCGCGTGCGGCGTTTGGTTGCCCTCGCCACGCGAGAGGCCGCCCATGACCACCAGCTGCTTCACATTCGACACGAATGATGGGTCCAGCAGAATCGCCAGCGCCACGTTGGTGAGTGGCCCCAGCGCTACGATCACCAGCTCGCCACTGAACTGGTGCGCCAGGTCGATCAGTGCGTGCACGGCCTCGTTGCGCCGTGCCGCCTGTAGTGGCGCTTCTATTTTTCCCGACTCGCCCCCGAGACCGTCCGGTCCGTGGCCCTGCAGGACGGAGACACGCAACATAGGTTAGCTTGTTCGACATTCCTCCCTCCCCTGTATCCAGGTCTACAGAAGAAGAGACGAGCGCCGAACCTCCCACTTAGCATCAGACACGCTGGAGACAATCGCCTTGGCGGCTCCGCTGTGGATGGGCACGTCGGTGCGTTCTGCTGCCTGCAGAACGCTGTAAGGTCGCCGCTATTAGCAATCAGATGCAGCGGACTACCCCGCAACAGTGCAGAGACGTACTGCGCCACATTGTGGTTGGCCTGATGCAGGTCCACGTTGCCGAAGACGGTGGTGACGCCCACCACCTGCTCCTTCGGGAACGCGTGCAGCGCCATGAGGATGGCGATCGCATCGTCCACACCCGCGTCCGTGTCCAGGACGAGCCGCATGCTGCTGCTCTCTCCTGCTTTGGCGGGGGATGGTTCAGGCGTAGAAAGAGTATCGATTTAGCCGGGTTTCAGCGGAGGAAATGGAGCCATCTCTCTCGTGCTTCGGTGATCGACCACCAGAGTGATCGAGTGTCCAACAAGGAAGTGGGAGGGAGCTTCAAGCTCCGGAGTGGTTTGGTTCGGCAGTATTATGGATTGGTGGAGACTAGAGGCGAGTGAACGGAGAGGTGGGGGCGGAAAACATGGACCGGAGAAAGGAGGGAGTTCGTGGTGGTTCCATTACTTGTTCATGAGCGCCCGGAGTTTCTCGGGGGTCGTCGAGTCGTTGTAATGCAGGCTGCAGTATCTGATGGTGTCTAGAAGCTCGGCAGTAGCGCCATGGGACGTTTGTTTCCACTGCACCAGCTCCTTCACGCAGCGTTTGATCTGCAAACAGTTGACACCCACGAGAATCAGACAACGAGTGCCAGATCTCCCCTTCGATCCCCTCTCACCTTGACTTCCGACTTGGAGGAGAAAGCTCCGTGGGTGGCCGTGTGGTCGTAGATGATGATCGCGCCAGTCATGGCCCGCAGGTAGTTCATCATGGGGCGTCCGTCTTTTGTCCTATGACAGTCAACAGAGGGTCAGTTAGTTGCTCGGTAGATTTGTCCAAGATAGCAGTTGGCAACACGAAGGGCAACCCACTTGAGGCCGGAGACGGAGGAGCATCGCGAGTTCGCCAAGAGAGCGGTCACGTCCACTGCCGAGGGCTCTTTGGCCATGGCGTTCTCCACTGCTCGAATCAGCATCTTCAGCATGGGGCAGTGGTCGGCCACGAAGAACGACATGGCGTTCAAGGGTGCATCCGAGAGGCTGCAGGATACGCGGCGTTGTCTGTCAGTCAGGTGGGATCCGAAAGCAGCGAGATGCTGGGCTGGACTGGACTGCGTACCTCTCCAGTTGGTTGGCGGCCAACGTGCTGACTGCTACGACGCGACGAAAGTGGCTCAGGTCGTTCTGGATGTCGGGTTTCCTGGACTTGATGTTGTCGAAGCACACGGCGAACTCCACCAAACTCGAGATATTTTCCATGAGGAAACCCGCCGACTTCTTGGTTGCTGCGCGACGAGATCGTCAATCAACTAACTGCTACCGTACTAGTAACAACCAACGTACATTTCTGGGCCGAGAGTTGGATCAGCGCCGAGAATATCGATTCTACGGGGGTCGGCAAACGCAACAGTCAGGTACACAGTCGACGATCCACATGTCAGCGAAGCGGTTCGTACCGATGTCGATTGAGAGTTCGTAGAATGCGCGGGTCAAGTCCACGTTCGGAGCCAACTTAGCGACCAGTTCTGCTTTCAGTTCGGCGTCGTTCGGCGTGCAGATGGACTGAAGTGGTTTCAAAGTGGCTGAGTTGGTTAGCACGTACGAAGGGTGAAGTGCGTGGCTGGGCCCCACCTTCTGGATGAGCTGCAGACAGCCGTCGTAGCTCTGCATCCGGACGAGCGCGCTCTTCGCTTGGCCGATGAGGTCGTCGGATTCGGAGGCGAGATCTTGGCACATTTGGTCCACAAAAGCCTCTTCACGTTCACAACACACAGTGATGGCCATTAGAAGGGCTCTTCACAACTGCCGAGTATGTTGAGTGTTCGCGTCCGGACCCGAGAAGCTCTTGTCGCCATTGTGGCGCAACGAGAAGGTGAATATCCGCGGCATGCTGCTCAGTGGTTGAGCCTGAAGTTTGAGGTGTGTGGTGCTGGGACGATGGGAGGCCGATGGGGCGGAGCAAGAGAGCAAGAAAGAGCCGTGCTGCGTCCTCGGTGGCGCGGGATCCTGCGCGCGAGCTGCGACGGCGGTGAAACGCAGAGAAATCCCCACGAAGGGGCTAAATTTAGCCAAGATGGCTCCGAGGCGAAACGACTCGACCACCTTCCTCATCGGCCCTTGGTGGCAGGCTATTATTGCTGGCGGCTTGTCGCTGATGGAGCTCCAGTGTTCGTGCCCAATGACGGTTGTGTGCAGTGGGAAGCGAGGGAATCTCGGAGCTCTGGCGCCTGCCGGGAGCGCGAGTGCCTGAGGCGATGGCCGACCTCGAGTTCTTCAATGACCTCAACCTGGTCTTGCAGCTCAACCAACACATCGAGGGAATTTCCCTCAGCGGCAGCGGCACTCGCATTTCCTCGATGGTGGCGACTGGGCTTCTGTCATCCTCCCCCCCTTCGCCCACGGCATCGCTGGCCAAACGGACGTCGTTCAAAGTGTTGACGAACCTCGAGGCTGTGAACAGTACAGACCTGCGCGAAGATGCGCAGTTCGAGCACCAACGAGCCATCTTCCTGTCTGTGGGCACGTCCGACCTACCGTTTCATCTGCAGGGCGACCGCGAGTTCAACGAGGCCAGCGCAATGGCCAAGCGACGTGCCTTGCGCTTCTCGGAGACCATCAAGGCGCGCATTCAGTTCCTCTGGGAAGTAGCAGGTGGCCGGAAACAAGCCGAGATGGCACAGCGCGTGCGTCAGCAACAGCAAGAGGAACAGCAGGCGCAGGGGCACCATACTGTGCCCAGTGTGCGTCGAGCGGGGGCTTCCAATGGCGCTCGGGCGATGCTACCGGAGGTGGAGGAGCTAGATGAGCAAGACTACATGGCGCTGATGTTGCTGGTCTTCAAGGTGCTGCGGGACGACTTCGTGCTGGAACTCGCGCACAAGCAGATCCAATGCGACTGGGAAGTGGACAGTCATCACGGGCAGACGCTCAACTTTGACCACTTCTTCGCGGCACTTTTCGAGCTCGTGGACGTCTGGACCTGCGACGTGGAGGAGACCACCTACGCGCGCTTTCTGGAGCTGCTCACACGTCGAATCACACGGCGCGTGGCCGTCTTCCTGGACGGGGCGGAGCTCAAACTCGCGCTCTCCGACAACTTCGACGCTGCAGTGGTGGTCAAAACCATCCCTCTGCGCACCGTTCCCAAGTTCGCGTCCGTCGCACGCGTTGTGGCGGCCACGGGTATGACAACCGTCGGAGAGTTGGCGCACGCAGACCCGCAGGTGGTGGAGCGCAGTCGACTAGACTTCCTGCAGCGTAAGAGCCGCGGTGGTGGAGCGGCCTCGAGCGACGTTGGAGACACGCGCAAGATCGGTCAAAATCTGCAAACGCTGCTCGCCATGTTCCAGACCATCGCGCACCAGTTCGAGAACGTCGACTACTACCTCGAAGATAACGTACTGCGCAAGCTCCCGACCGCTGCCGGTGGCTCTCGACCACGACTTGTTGATCACGCCGAGGAGTGTCAGGAGGGCAATGGCGAGAGTGGCGTAGGCGCTGGGCAGGCAAAGCATTGCAGTGACCAAATTGCCAGAGGTGGGGGCTACAACTATGACGCCCTTCGGGGTGGCAATGGACCCACAGGAGCAGGGCTGGACTGGACTGCTGCAGACGGAGCCAATCCGAAGACCTCAAGTCTATCCGACAGTGCAGGCCAGGGCCAAGCACCACCGAGTAACGGAGGCGTGGCGAGCAAAGCCGAGCGCATTGATTGGCCACGCGTTGCGAACGATGCTCACTCAGTTGGGGGGCCCAACAGTTTTCTCGCTGAGGACGGAGGTTTGGGCGTTGTTGACCAGCGGACCCCCAGCGACGCCAAATACGCGACAGCAAGCAGAAGGAACGGCAGTGTGGCCGAAGGGAAGCCGGCGGGAAAGCTTCGAGCCCGCGGTGGGAGCGAGAGCACAGGGAGAAGTTTCCAGCCACTCAACACGATTCACGACTTGCAGATCGCCGACGCGGACGTCGTCAATGCGCTGCGCTCGACGTTCCTGATCGAGAAGAACATTTGCATCGAGCGACAGATGGACGTGGCCGCTGTTCGAGCCGAATTGCGCAAATTCGGTGTAGAAGCGGAAGGCTCAAAACTCTCGGACGATGCGGCGCGGGATCGCTACAACGCGCTGTACGATCTGCTGGTGCTGCGAGACGGAGAGAGCCTCAAGACGCTCGCAGGTGTCATGCTGGAGCAGATCAAGCTGGAGCTCAACGCGCACGGCATTATTGTTAACGACGAGGACGCGGAGGAGATGTACGACGGTTTTTACTCGTCCGTGGTGGCGGGGACGGGCGACTCGATTGTTCAGGACGCCCAGCGCTGGATGGAGGCCACGGCGCAGGGCAATACGTTCGCCAAGTATATCCAGAACGACTTCCACGAGCTGAAGCCCATTGATGAGGTTGCTCTGCTGGGCACCAGGCGCGGAGATGAGGAGTTCCTCGCACTGGTGGCTAAGGACGCGGATGGTATTGAAGAAACCACGGAGAACTCCAAGAGGGCGTCAGGAAGGAAGAACTCGAGTCTCATCCAGCGGAAGCGCAGCCGACCTGCCGGCATGTCCCTGTCGGAGATAGCGGTCCCCCAGTACATCGATGATACTCCATCGCAGAAAGGGCCATCGGAATTGGAGGCGACGGCGAACGCCAGGAAGGAGGGGAGAAAGACGATGGAGGCGCCTCCAAAGCACGCGCAGGGGGGGAAAGACGCTGGTTCAGCCAAAGAAGAGGACTCTGTCTTGGTAGGGGACAAGAAGACGAAGGGGAGGAAGAGGAAACCTGGCTCCGAGAAGCTATCAGCGCCTTCACCCTTTCCTTCCTCCGCTCATGGCGTGAATCAGAACTCAAGGTCTGTCGGAGCGCAACTGGATGCAACGATGGAAGCCGAGCATGGGGTCGTGATTTCGATCGACGAGATGACGCAGGCTGCAGCCGGTGCTGAGTCTTCCGATGATCAGTACGACCCCAATGGGAGCCATGTCACAGCCCTAGGTCCGCCAACAGAGGCGGCCAACGCTTCTATTCCCAGCAGTGGTATGCGGAAAAAGCCCACGCTAGCCACTGGTCGGGCCGCACACCTCAGTGGTTTAGAGGGGGGAACAGCAACGGAAGGCAATGGCAGCCATCTCGACACATTTGGTCGAGAGTTGCCACGAGATCTCCTGCGCATTGCAATTGACTTTGAGCAGGACGACGCCGAATCGAATGCGCTTAGCGCAAGACAAAACGAGGAGCGGTACGTGGTGGGTGAGAGAGAGAGACAGAGGGATCCTCTGTTTGTGTCTTCCTGATGATCTGACGATTTGGTGCTCTTCCTGTCGACCGATAGGCCAATCGTAACGGAGCCCAAGGTGCCAAAAATCGTGATAGGTGGCGCCGCGAGTGCAAAGAATATCCCCGTCACGGGACGCTACATCCAGCTGCTGGGCGTGGGGACGGTGCTGGTCACGAAGGATGAGCATGAGCTCTTCCTGCTCCTGCACTCGCACGAAGGCGCTGACACCGATCTTGTGCGTTTTCCCCCAGCTGGGAAGCATTAGCCGGTCGCTGTTCCTGGCTGCTCACTGCTCGTGTTTGTCTGCGGCCTGCTTAAGGTTTGCTATGACATTGGAAACGAGTTGGACACCACGCTGGTCAAGCTGCAATCTCTCCAGCGCTGCGTCGGCAAGCGCGTGATCCTGATCGGCGGCAACGCAGAGGATCCCGACCGGACGCAACAGGTCGCGATGGAATGCCTCGCCCAAGGAGCGCTCTACTTCGCCTCGGTCCCGTTCAACTTCCCTCGACTGCGCGAGAAGATCCTGTCGTACTTCGAGAACTCGAGACAGCCTTACATTCTGCGCCAACGGAAGCCGCCGGGTCAGGCCGCTCACATGGGGAACTCCATCGGCCCCGCCAGCCTCTTCGCGCTGCATGACGAGCCGCGCAGAGTGTCGACACCGGTGGCCTATGCCAAGACGCCCCGCCGAAAGCTCGCAGTTGCTACCGGTAGTCCAGCTCTGCCATCGCTTTCGCAGTCGCCTCGAGACGGTCTGCAGCCACTGCCACTACCGCTGCAGGGGACAGGAGAGACCCGGCGGGCGGAGTTCACACCTAGCGCACCTGGAACACCTCGGTCGCCGCAGTCCCGACACAAATCACCTCGTCTCTCGGCGGCCCTGAATAAACTCATTCGATGATATGTTGGTTATCTTGCCACCATTTTCGCGAGGAATCTATCTAGCGCTTCTGGTCGCATCTCCTCGCGTGATATCCTTTCACCCAGTCTCATACGTGAGTATCATGCCGAGCTCAGTGGGTCATTACCCCACCTGTTTGATCTTGGCTGGTGGCTCGCCCTTGGCGAACTGGAGAGCGCCCATGAGGTAGTCCACAACACGCAGGCGGAAAACGAGGTTGAGGTGTTCCCACCAATAGCGAAGGCCCCCCCAGACCCCCACGTCACCTCCGTTCGCAGGGGTGGAGTAAAACGTCGAGTATCCATCGACAGCGTAGTTGCCCATGATCGAGAATCGCTCCCTGGCGCAAGGGAACACAAGCCAGAACAGCGGACCTGGTTAGAAAGCGAAATAGCCAGCCCAGTCCATCAGCCAGGCAGTCCGAACCTCGTGGTGCCTCCCAAATCTTTGTTCAGAGCCCGAATCATGTTGTTGGTACGGAAAACAAAGAGCATGTCTCTTGGCAGTTGCTCCAGGAAATCTGCCACCTGCTCACAGACTGTCAGTTCCAGACCGATGAATCACTTAAGATTAGCCAGAGCGCACGCACATTGGAGAAGCGCATCTTGCCGAGGTCTTCGCCCAGCTTCTGGCGCTCGTCCTCGCTCATTGCTGCATCCAGATGCCCCTTGTGGCTGATGGGTCGGTACGTGAACAGCAACGGCAAGTACTTGGCAAAGTCGCCGACATTCAGGCGCTTGCCGCAATCTTCCAAGAGCGCACTGTCTCGCAGAAGCATTGCGCGCCACAAGTCGCAGTACGTCTTGCGGAACTCCTCGTCCAGTTCGCGGTACAGTCCGTGGTCCAGCAGCACTAGCTGCTCCTTGCGCTTCGCAGTCGGATCGGGGTTGCGGCGGACGAAGATGTTCCCCGCATGCGGGTCGCAGTGCACAAACCCGTGACAAAACACCATTTCGCTGAACACTTCGCACAGAACGCGCGCCACCACCGGCGGATCCAGCCCCAGCTCCTGGATGGCGCCCACCTGCGAGATCTTGGGCGCGTTGATGAACTCCATGCAGAGCATCTTCTTCGTACTCAACTCGTCGTACACGATGGGCACGTGCACGTCGCCGTTGCGCTTCAGGCAGGCTGCGATGCGCCGACTGTTGCGCTTTTCGTTCTCGAAGTCCAGCTGGTATCGTCCAAAGAGGCGGCAGGAGCAAGCAGTAGTTAGTGGGCTGATTGAACGCGATGCAGCCAGAGACCACACAGAGCATGAATACTACGGCGTTGACGAACCTCCGACCGCAGGGCGCGCTCGAACTCTGGGAAGAGCCACTGGATCTGAATGTCTGGGAAGTAGTACTCGGTCAGCTGGAAGGCCAGTTTCATGACACGGATGTCGGCGCTCATCTGTGCGGCCAGGTGTGGGTACTGCACTTTCACGGCCAGCTCACGCCCCTGGCGGTCCACCGCATGATGCACCTGCGCTAGCGAAGCTGCCGCGATCGGCGTGCGGTCGAACTCCTGGAACAGCTCCTGCCACGGCCGTTGCAGCTCCGCCTCAACCGTGCGCACGGCCGCCTCGAAGGACACGGGCTTGGCCTGGTCCTGTAGCTGCGCCAGCGTCTCTGTGTACTCCTTCGGCAGCCCGTGGTTGAAGGTGGCCAGTTGCTGGCCGAACTTGGTGTAGACGCCGCCGTTCTGGAAGCACAACCGCAGCAGCCGCTGCGCGATGCGTTCGTTCAGCTCGCGCAGCTTCAGGCGGTAGTCGGGCGCATCTCGCTCTACGCCCTTCAAGTTGCGGCGGTAGTCCAGCACGACTTGGCCGCCTGTGGAGAACACGCGCAGCGAGCGGGAGAAGACTTGGCTGCGCGAGGAAACGCAAGAAGAGGCAAACGTCAGGCGCCAGCAACCCACGAAACCCACGACATGCACCACTGAAAGCATGTGAAGCTCTGGAAGCGTACGCGTTGGCGGCGTCCACTGCGTAGAGCCCTCCGCCTAGCAAACCCAGCGCCGAAAGAGACAGCGTCGCACGTTTCGCAAGGCGCGAGGACATGATGTCGCTCTCCACTCGCCAAGTTGTCGAATGCAGCTGTTTAGATACAATCATTCCGCGCTCAATTCAAAAAGGAAATTGGTGAACTTTATGGGTCATGGCTAAATACAAACCTGGCCAATTTAGTTCCTGTGTAATCTAATATCCTGTTGGATTTAATCCACTGACTCCAGTTAGGCTTTGCAATGAAGCCTAATAAATACTTGTCAAGCTTAATACGAAATCGGCCTAAATTTAAGCACGTAATGTGACAGCGCGTCACACGGCATCCGGCACCCGAGCGAGTGACTATCGACCTCACGGAAGAGTGACGACGAACGAGGAGAGCCAGTACGACGGATGGCAGGTGCGGGGCCAAGGACGGTGGCAACAGAGGTGCTAATAGGCAGAGCGTGCTGCAGGTACCGGAGGCGGATATGGAAGGTTGGAGTTGGCGAGAAGAGAAAGATCGCAGGAGAGGCGACCCGGAGAGCGGCGGCGAGCAAACCGGAAATCGGGCGACAGAGAGGGCCAGAATGGCGGAAGTGTCGTGGAGAACAAGGGCAAGCAGACACGACGGGGCGAAAAACAGATCAAGCGATAGAGCGTCGGCGGTGGGTGCGTGTGTGGTGAAGTGGGATCCAGAATTTTCCCGTCAAAGACGGAAAGGGACCGATGGCGGGAGACACGGTGCGATGCGACCAGGGCTTGGGGATCAACCCACGCATCCCAGATCCACGTTAGTTGAAGTGGCCCTCGGACCGTCCCGGATCTTCTCATATCACGGTGTCAGGAAACCGTATTACGCAATCTTCGGCGGTGATTACGCGATCAAGTACCGTGAAAACGGATCCACGGATCCACCCGGTTTAGATCCACGGAGCCGTGAAAGTCGATCCTTGAGTCTGGGAACCCATGGATCGGGGCCAGGACAACTGATTGCGCAACCACTCGAGAGCGGCGTGCGGACGAGGAGCAAGGGGGTGACCCAGGGAGCCCAGGGAAGGTCGAAGAGAAAATCAGGACAGGACTTGGATAGGTAAAACCTCAATCAGAATTCAATTTGCCCTCAACTGCGCAAGCCAGACCTCGGAGCTCAAGCCGCCTCTCAGATCTGTTTGGATCCTCATCCAAGATCCCGCTATAGGAAGCGGTAGGCTACGGAAAGGAAAGGGAATCCCCTCAAGGACTCCACATTGGTTACACCCGGCCCTGATCTGCTATCAGGCCACCAGCTACTCGCCGTGAACATGTGAACCATTTCATTGAGACCTTGGATGAACGTGATCTGGCAGACCAATTGACTCTGCTCCGACTTCCAGACGCGATGGCGCTCGAAGACGTCCTGCAGGCCCGCGAGCGCGCGAAGGGGCGACAAGGGAAATCGGCACAAGGATCCGCCAAGTATCGGCAGAAGCCACCCACGTCCTCGCAAAAGACTCCTGGATCCACGCCGCCGTCCGCGAACACCCGCGCTGTGCGCGCAATCCAGACCCGAGAGGAGAGCAGTGGATCCGAAGAGGAATCGGGACCGTCGGATGAAGAAAGCGAGTTACGAAGGGTCTTCATAGCCGCCGCTGCCGCCGCGGCCGAAGAAGGAGTCACTCTCCCGAAGGAGAAGAAGGTGCCGGAAGGAAGCCACTCAGACCACGAGACGCCTGGTCACCCACAGCCGGACTATGTCGCGCAGAAGCCAGACTCGGGGGCGCAGGACTGCTGCTCCCACTGTGGATCCCGGAAGCATTCGAACCTTGGCTGCTGGAAGCGCCTAACCTGCCAAAAGTGCGGCAAGAAAGGTCATCCGTCAGATCGCTGCTTCTTCGTGTGCCGCGGCTGTGGGGAACTCCACGACATTGGCAAATGTCCCATGGAGGAGTTCTACAACATGATCCGCCAATGGTATCAACCGACCAAACACGCCGGGGTGTTGCCTGCGGAAGCGGAAAAGATGTTAAACTAGGACGCTCGCCAGGTTGGAATCTGGTACGAGCCGAGCGTTCTAGTGTCTGCATTTATTCATTCGTCGAAAAAGTGAAGGATCTAGTTGGTGACAAGCGAACGGATCCATTGGATAATACATGTGATCTACATGGGAGACCTACCGCTGCAGTGGCGAGCTTACTCCGCGTAGACGAATACGCGAGATCCGAAGTTGTGATGGCCTTGGATCTTCTGCCTGGGGAATCGCGAGGGTACTGGAAGTATCACGCGCCAGACAAGTGGTTCAAACAAGCGAAGGTCAGCGGAAAGATCAACAACGAGAGAGCCGATCTACTCTTCGACACTGGCGTAGAAGTATCTATCGTGGACACCACCTTTGCTCGTAAGGTCGGATGTCTGATCGATGAAGATCAGAGGCAAGAATGTTTCGGAATTGGAGAGAACACGTACATGACGGATGGAAAGACGCGGATCAAGATCACGCTAGCGGGGTCGCTGGTGTATTACTTCGATGCGTGGGTAGGGCCGCTGGTCGGCCAGAACGCTATCCTCGGCATGGACTTCATGGTCCCCGCTGGGATCCGGCTGGATCTAGCTGATGGGTCCATCTGCCTTCCTGACGAGATCCGGATCCAGTTGAGTGGCCGCCGTCAGCTGTTCGGTAGTCGCTCAAGACTGGTAACGCTGGGTCAACACCTGGAGATCCCCAGTGGAAGATCCGTGGAAATCCAGTTGAGTGTAAACAAGACAGATCAGCAGAAGTTGTGGATTACCCGGGGAAGACACTGGGTGCCCACTGTGGAGAAAGGACTTGGCAAGACCCAGTACGTGCGACTCACCAATGTCAGCGCGCAGCGGTTGATCCTCCAACGGGATGAACGGATCGGGATCTGGCTGGCAAAGGGCCATGTGC
>MBAC02000227.1:0-18263 GCA_001712635.2 Nothophytophthora sp. Chile5
AGAGCTCAAGCTGCTGGAGCGCGAGTACTTGCGATTGGCGTCACGCGCTGCCTCGGCTTCGCCTGGCGCAGCGTCCACGTCGTCGGAAGACGACAGCAGCGAGAACGATCAGCATGAGCGTGGTGTGTTGCTGAACCCGACACGAGTGAATGCTCTGCGCAACAAGTTCTTGCTGCTTTCGTCCGAAGCAGCGGCGTTACGCGAGGAGCAGAAGCAGTTGCAGAAGATCCTGCACGTGCAGCAGCTCTTCCGTGACTCATTCAAGGCACTGGCCGCCGAGTTCATGACGTCTTCGAGCGACTCGAGACAGAACGCCGTGTCGCACGCGCGCTTCGAGCAGCTGGCTCCTGAAGCCTGCTTTGCGTTCATGCGTGACTCGTTCGATGTCATCGCACGCTTCGATGCCGGTCAGGACTTCGTGACCACAGGCTCCTCGATCTTTGGCTGGAGCGATCGCCGACGGTTGGACGACGACGGCGCGAAGATGCACTTCTGCTTCCGCAAGACCTTCGAGAATCGCAACTGCGAAGTGCTGATGGAGGAGTCCTGGCGCTCGTACTCCGACCTGGAATTTATGCGGCGCGTGGTGTTCTCAGCGCAAGTGAGTCTGGATCTGGAGATCCTGCAGGTGTTAAACCGCGACGCGCTTGTGGTGCGTCGTCACACGCGATACCGCGCCATGGGGCGCTCCTTCCACACGGTTTACCTGCTCTTCCGGTTGCAGACCGCGCAAGGATACACGGTTTGTTTTCGTACTATTCCAGCGCCAGGCATCCAGCAGGCGCTCGGAGAAGACGAAGCCTGGATCGACCTCTTCCACTGGACCACGCTCACGCGCGTGACCGATGCAGATGGGATGCTCACTGGCTGCGAGATCTCCTTCGGCGGGTCCCTTGGCGCCAGCGTCATGAAGTTCGCCGCCCACTGGATGCTTGAGCTCGTCATGACCGTCGTGCGCTGGGAGAACGCCTGCGTGGCGCCCCTCTTCATCAAATAGTAGAAGTATCAGTGTGTTTGTATGCGAAATGGAGGAGCGATGCAGCAAAATGGGATCAGCAACAAGCGGGGGTTTCTCGCTCCATGCATTGCCGATGTAACGTTGTCCACCCGTTTGATCAGAGAGGAAGAGTGGATTGACCAGTGCGTACGTTACGCTACTGATTGCTTGGCTTTGCCTCTCGAGGAAATGGATACACGTATCAACACATGTACACGCTGGCGTCGGTGCATGCAACGAGCGGACATAAGTCCCACTTGGCGTTCCATACTGCTAGAGATGACACCACGTGGCCTGTATCCATTGATGGTGGATTTTCAAGCATGCGACTCTGCACGATCCATTTCAGCCTCTCAAATTGCAATTATTTGTACACTGATAGTAAACGCAGTTTAAAAGGTTAATACGAGGTAGCTATCTACCCTGTGGAAATGGATGCGCACCTGCTGACCTGCTTGACGGAAAACTGACTCCCTCCGTCCACTCCCAGGGGATATCGCAGGTATTCGATTTCAAAGTCGACTGGCAAGGAGCGAATCTTTTGGGACCGGGCAAGGACTCCATGGCGGTTGTGCTTCAAAATGCAGGCAGCGTCCACTGAAACGGCGAGAGAGAGAGAGAGAGAGAGAGAGAGAGCACAAGGCTGTTGCCACACTCCGTTTCTGGTCCAGTTCAGAGTCCAGCCATCTGCAGTCGTCCTCACTGTTGAAAATATTCACTCGCAGTGCGATATTTGTCGAAAGTGTGCAAAATAACGCCACATTGATGCTTCTTTAACCCAGTGAGGAGCGGCAGAAGGAAGAATCTCTGCATTTCGAGAATTTCCACTCATCCAAAGTAAGGGGGCAACCTCCTTCCTTATTTTCGCCCGCAGCAGCCTGCCCTGTTGACACCTTTCTGATGCCAGATGCAAGCAAACTCGCACCAACTGGGAACACAATACCGGTATGGGCGAGCAAAATGGAGCGAAATGCCACAACATGAAACAAGTTCCTCTATACTTGACATCGAGAGCACCCATCAGTCACAATTTCCGTGCATCAAACCAACGCCTGGTCAACTTCCGTCGTTTGTTTCAAGTAATGTCACTTTTGAGGATATCACAAGCTCGCTGGATTTTCGCAAGCCCTGGCGATGATTATGATGCAAATCGTAAACCGTACCCACAGCTTTGCACCATACCGGTACAAAGAGGATGCGCACGGCTCTTTTCCTCGTCTGATTGGCTAAAATGCTTGCACCTGGCGAGGTTTTTTGGCAAGAGAACGGAGGGAAACTGACTTTCCCCACAAACTGCCGCACGCAACAACAGAGAAGAGAGAGAGGGCTGACGCTCCTTCGGTTCCTATCATTCCCCAAGTTTCCGCCTTCGTCAGATAGCGGATTCATCAAGCAAGACCCAGGAGCTCCAACTTCTTCAAGCAGATCAGCAGCAGCCATGGATGACGGGTGCGATATGCTCGAATGCTGCCTGTGCGGCGCGCTGTGCGGCGCGTGCTGCGCCTCTGCGGCCGGTGATAACGACGACGATCGCCGCCGTGGCCGCGGTTACTCGGGCGACTACCGCCACGGCCAGCAGCAGCCCGTGTACGTGCAGCCCGTTGTGGTGCAGCAGCCTGGTTACGGCCCGCCGCCTCCCGGTCACCCGGGCTACGGCCCCCCGCCTCCGGGATACGGCCCGCCCCCTGGAGAGTACCAGCAGTACCCGCCGCAGCAATATCCGCCTCAGCAGTACCCTCCCCAACAGTACCCTCCCCAGAAGTACTAGGCGGCGGCCCGTCCCTGAGCATCGATAACTCCGCGAGGAGGGCGTAGTTGGCTGCATGCCGGTAGATCAAGGCGTGTGGACGTCGAGCTGTTCTTGCGATGGATCGAACGGACCAAGCGACAGCTGGGAGACATGCGCTGGATCGAAGCCGTAGCAGAACCACAGCGCGACGTCCTCGCCTTGTGGGTGTCTGCGGCGAGCACAAAGGAATGGAAGCAGGCGTGTTGGGTTGAGTTAAACTGCTAAGATTATGATTTTTTTTCTTTCACACCTTGAATTTGAGCATCATGAAAGCATATTCAATGCTGCTGGAGTATGCACGTTCGTTAGGACTGTGTTCGGAGAGACCCTGATACTACAGTAGTTTTTAATGCAGGTGACGACATCCAATTCTTGTCGCTGGATCTGCCTGCCACTCTGGCTCGTATTCGACCACTTAGGTCGCCTAGACGTAGTTGTTCATCAATGTGACGTGAACACGCCTGATATCGATCGACGTCAGATCGCGTTGCTCTCACGCCCGAGCGTCAAATCGAGACTGCGAGCATTCATGGACCTAAACTTGTGATCGATCAAATATTGCATATTATTATGCACTATTTGCCACGTGTAACCCCCCACAGAATAATACTACCTGTATTAATAAACGGTCTTGTGTTTTGCTCAAACGTAACCCTCTCAGCGTTGGAGAAGTACCATAGTTTAGATACGTAGAATCATCTCTGCAGAGCCCACTAACGAGCTGCAGCGAAGGAATTCGACTTCGGCTTCTCGGATTGCTGAGTGCCGAGTCTTTTATTTCAGTGCTATACGGCATATTATGAAGGATTGCGTCTGTAATCGCTTTCTGCAGTGCTCTCTTGAATCGCAATCACGGATCAGTGCTACTCGAGCTGCAGCCTTCTCTCACTCTCACACTGGACTGTGAAGATCTCGTCGACTATGTTAGCTCTCCCCATTCGATCGGACAGCAGCGCAGCGATCTCATGGTGGTCTTATTTAATCGCGTTCATGAGTGGTGTGTGTGAGCGCCTTCGTATGGCCTCCTGTCGGGGAAGTGGCAAATTCGCTTGTGAATCAGTGGAGTCAGTCGCGAAACTCGTCTCCTTCACCTTCAGCACAAAGGCTCGGTGTCCATAAACAAGCGGATCTCGTTGAAGTTTGTTGGGAGGCTTCAATGTTCCACCTTAACAGCGGTTTGTATGGCATTTATAATTCTGGCTCAAGGTTATCGCTACATGCATGAAGCGGATCATGTGACCACTTTGGAGCTGGCATGGAAGTGCTACGCAACTGTGCCCTTGTATGAATGGAGCTCGGATAAGAGAAAAATGAACCCAACGCTGGCCCCTGCCCGCTTGCACTGTACTTCAAGTACGGCGCCAGAACAGCTCAGTTGGAATGGATTCGACAGCCAGCTTCTGGGCAGATAAAGAGCGTGGAGTCAAGTCAAACTGAGACCACAGACGCCATTCTGTGTCTGGAAGTACCATAATGACAGTCTAGCGATTCCGGGTGTGCACACTCGGTAACCGTCGCGCCATTGCGGACTGTGAACGTGCTCCGTAGGCTTGATAACCAACGAAATCAACGCGAAGAACTTTGGCAAAGCGGTCGATTGAGCGTATCTTCGGAGTGCAGTAGCAGCACTGTATGGGACAGTTCACACGGTGCAGCCTGACATGGGGCGATACTTTGCTTGACGATTGCGTGAACTGTACACGTACTACCCGATGTGGCACACGGCCTTGGCTTTTCATCCCGAGGAAGACTGACGATTCCCAATAGCAAGTCGAGCTGTACATGTTCGTCTTTCACTTGTTTACCATAGCTCGCATCTGCTTCGTTATGGTCACTTATTGGCGACTCAATGGCGTTCACCGCCACTTGTGGAACAAAAACGCAGGCAGCGACTTCTATCGCCCGTATTGGAACAGTCACGCACTGAGCGGGGTCTGCTCCTGCCTAAGCAGCTCGTCCCTGAACCTCCGCAATTGTTTGATCGCATCCGACAACTCAAGACGCTTTGCCGGCTGGAAAGCGCACAGTGATAGCACGAAGTCCCAATGCTCGTCGCTCTCGAACGCGGCAGGTCTCTTCAAGAATGTGTGGTGCTTCATTTTATCGATCACGGCCGCGTCGGGTAGATGCACCCCCCAAGGAATGTTGTTCGTCAACGCCTCCACCACGCACATGCCAAAGGAGTACACGTCCGATTTAAACGTTGGCGGTTCCTCGCTTGTGAGACACTCAGGAGCCTTCCACCGGACAGCACCGCCAGATATCGGAGGTTTCGATTCGGAAGAGATGAAGCTCAGCCCAAAGTCGGTCAGCTTCGCCACGCCTTCTCCGCTCACCAAGATCTGATTGCACTTCAGGTCTCCGTGAACGATATCGTTCTGGTGGAGAAACTGCAACCCCAATGCTGCCTCGTGCAGTTTGCTCCACACCAGTGAGCGCCTCGCTCCATTCATCCTGTCCAAATAGTCCACCAGATTGCCGTTCGTTTCCTCTTCACACACGAAGAAGCAGGGGTGGCTGACGTGACAGGCACCGAAGAAGGTAACGATGTGGGGATGTCGCAGCATGCGCCAGATCTTTGCTTCTCGCAGGAACATCCGCTTCTCCTGGGACGAGTTCACGTTGACGCATTTAACAACCACTTTCGATCCTCCCCATGTGCCACGATACACTTTGCCAAAGGATCCTGAGCTGAATGGACGACTTTGCCTTCGAACAACGTGCTCCGCAATGAACCAGTCAGGGGCCATCGAAATTGGAGCACCCGAGATTCCAACCACTGCCTTTGTGGCCGGTTCCAGCAGTAACGGTGACGTGGTGCTGTCATTCGGCAGGCTTAAGCCAGCGGCACTACTCAGCTTTAGCAGCTCTTCGCGCGAGTTTGCACTGCTCTCTTTGTACGAAAAGTCCACATAGTTCTCGGCGGACAGAGCGGCATCTTCCCATTGGTCTTTCCAATTGGGTTTGGTCGAATCCGACGAAGCAAATCCGACGTGTGCTTCAACTCCATCGATTTCGCAGTGAAAGTCGTGCAGTATGCCCAGTCGAGTGCGAACGCTCTCAAAACCCTTGGTGGCCGGGTGATTTGCGTTTTCGGTCAAAAATGCATCGAAACGCACGCAGATTTGGCGGAAAGCAGTCTTGACTTGGTGCGGAGTCTCGCTCTTCGTCCCATCGAATCGGTATTGCACACGAAATAGGCGCTCCAGAACATCTTCACAAATGGCGTGGGTTCCAGCCATCTTGCTGCACAACGGCACAAGATTCCCCAGAAGTTTTGTGGTGGGCTGAAAGCTTTCCATTGGCGATGAGCGTATGCCTGGTTCTACTTGCGGCTCGCTTGATGGCCGGTCGGAGTTCATCGAGACGGTGGCCGTAGAGTCACCACTCTCTAGCATACAATAGCTCACTCTGGACGACGTCATTTTGTCAGGTTGCACTTGCAGTTGGTTCTTTTGGCGTTCCGGGCTCATGGAAGAGCGCGTTGCAGACTCATTTCTCTCATACACCGGAGTGCCCATTTTGGGAATCTCTGCTGGCGTGCCCCAGGCTTTTATTGCTTGTTCGCGTAGTGATTGCGCGATCTGGTCGTGTCCCCCTTGTGTTGCGACCACGATAGCCGTGTAACCATCCTCATCCACCAAGCTCGTCGACGCCCCGTGAGCCGTCAGGGTTCGAACAACACCCACGTGTCCATTGGAAGCTGCCATATACAGCGCCGTCTTCCCAACGTGATTTTGCGCATCAGCATTTCCATGTTGGTCGAGCAACATCTGCACGATTTCGTCGTGGCCCCGTGCTGCTGCGTCCATAAGCGGTGTGTCGCCATATTTATCCACCTCTTCGATCGAGGCCCCGTGGTTCAAAAGTACCCGAACTGCACTCAGACGTCCCGAAAACGCCGCCCGATGCAGTGCCGTCCTCCCACCTATCTTTTTGGCATTTATGTTGACGTTGTGTTTGAGCAGCAGCTCTACAACCTTGTCGTGGCCTCGCAAAGCCGCAGCCATAAGGGGCGTGTCACCATCGTCATCTGCCAAGTCGACCGATACCTTGTGATGCAATAGGAGGCGCACCGCAGCCAGCTGTCCCCAGAAAGACGCGTGGTACAGCGCCGTTTTCCCGCCAACGTTTTGTGCGTCGATGCTGGCGTTCTGGTCGAGCAAGAGCTGCACAACGTCAGCATGACCGTTCTGGGCAGCGTGCATCAACGCCGTCCACTTGTTCTCGTCTCTCGCGTTCACGTGCGCGCCAATCCTCAGTGCCTGCGCCACGCCGTCCACTTTTCCTTCCTGGGCTGCCACCAGCAACTTCTTGATGTCGCTCCCCACTTTCATCCCCTCACGGACTGGACGGTCACTTGTCGGAGTCTCTGGAAGTCTTGTTTTGGCAATCTGTGCTCGATCATTTAGCATCTGCACGATCTCATCATGACCGTTTCGCGTTGCAATCGCGACCGGCGTATCACCTTCCGCATCGACCAAGCGGATGGACGCAGCATGGTTCAAAAGACATGGCACCACATTCGCAAAGCCTGACGAAGCCGCCCAGTACAGCGCCGTCCTCCCATCCTTGCCTTGTACATCAACGCTGGCGTTGTTGTCGAGCAGCAGCTGCAGGATCTCCTCGCAGCCACACCGAGCTGCCCCCACGATGGGCGTGTCACCAAATGAATCCGCTAAATCGACCGACGCCCCGTGACTCAGAAGTAGGCGAACCACCTCCACACGACCTGTGTAGGCAGCCCAGTACAGAGCGGTGCTCCCAAGTTCGTCTTGCGCGTCCCTGTTGGCGTTTTCATCGAGAAGTAACCGTACAACGGGGAAATGGCCCTTCCTGGCTGCAAGAATCAGCGGCGTCCTTTGGGCGAGGTCTCTTGAATCCACGTGGACACCTTTCCGCAGTGCCTGCTTTACGGTGTCCACGCGCCCTTCATTGGCGGCCGCTAGCAGCTGACCGCACGCGTTCCCCATTGCGGCGTGTGCGCTGCAGACAGCGAGCGACTGAATGAGTGAGCAGAATGTGCCCAGCCCCTGAGCGGTGCTGAACCGTCGGTTCGCATTTGAAATCTTGATGAGTTCAGCTCGTTGTGGTACTGACGCTATCGGATGCATGTACGCTTACCGAAATGGTCGCTCTTCGCTGGACTTCCACGGCCCCTCATTAAACGAGCAGCAACGTTCTCCATGGGCTGCTCGGTAAGTAAGTCAAAGCAGCAGCGGTCGTCCCCGCGTGCCTCCCGCAGCGACGAACCCAACTACATGGACTTGGCTGGCAGCGTGGATGCTGGCGGCATCTCCGACCAAGCCGCGCACCCGCCGAGAGGCCCGATACGGGTTGAATCCACTGTGGATCAGAGCTTCCCAGAGCTGGAAAAGTTCAGGCTGGACAAGAGTCAGCTGCAATTAACCCGCAAGGTTTCGCGCGGTGCCTTCGGGATAGTTTATCTGGGTCGCTATCGTGGTGGACCCGTGGCGGTGAAACGCATGGTGGGCGACGAGGACTTCGAAGACGAGTCAACTTGTTTCTCTCACGAGATAGAAACCATGTCGCGCCTGGGGCACCCGAAGATCGTGCGCTTTATCGGCTGCACGTGGACAAGCAAGAAGGACCTCAGCGCCGTGGCTGAGTACATGGGTATGGGCGATGTGCGCATGCTGTTGGATATGCGCAAGGTTGAGTTGAGTTGGACGAAGGAGAAGATATCAATCGCTACCGATATCGCTGAGGCGCTGGCCTACATGCACTCGCAATCGCCCAAGATCATCCATCGTGATATCAAGTCGCGCAGCGTTCTGTTGAGCAATGATATGGTCGCGAAGGTCAGCGGCTCCGGACTTAGCTGTCGGACATACAAGGAGGCGTTGACTGCCGGAGTGGGCACAGTGCGCTGGACGGCGCCGGAGGTCATGCTGGGCGACGACTACAGCGAACAGGCGGACGTGTACTCGCTCGGCGTGGTGCTCAGTGAGCTGGACACGCGCGAGATCCCGTTTGAGGAGAAGAGCGGCAAGACGGGCGGCGGCGCGCCCGACATGGCCATCGTCATCAAGGTGGCCAAGGGCGAGCTGCGGCCCAGCTTCGCGCCGGACTGCCCGGACGTCATCCTTCGCATTGCGCGGGCGTGTCTGCAGTTCGACCCGGCGCTCCGTCCGGACAGCAACTCCGTCGTGCAGATGCTCAACGACGCACGCGTGCAGTTGCAGGCCACGTCGTAGCCTTCAATATCTCTCCGCGACTCAAAGCTGCAGTGTTATAGTTACCAGGGACGGTTCTGCTCTCCTTTTCCTGCTGCATCTGAAGTGAGAAAGGACTTAGCATCATATCGCACAGCGCCATTATCTCTGCACGCACCGAGTGAACCAATAGCTCAGTACTCGTCCATGAGATCGACGAAGACGTACGATTCTTCTCAAGGATGTCACCTGCTGAAGGCATCACACCAAAGACTCGACCTCATGTTTCTGACCGGCCAGCCGCCGTAGTTGTGTAGTGGATTCCGGAGTTCAATCGCGCAGTTTAGGCAAGCATTCAGGTGCAGGAAAAGTCAAAACATGGGTTGGCGAGTGTTGCCAACCTTGTGATGGTGTTCACCAATGGCGTTTTACGTAGGAAGACACTCGAACAAGAACTCTCGATGTTTGCAGCATCCATTAGAGCTGGCCATCTTCCTGTGTTAGTTCATCTCTGAACCTTCGCAGTTGTTCAATGGCATCAGACAGTTCAAGACGCCGTGGTGGTTGGAATGCGCACAGCGACAGCACGAAGTCCCAATGTGCGCCATTCGTGAACGCGTCAGGTCTCGGCAGGAAGGACTCGTGGCTCAGATGATCCAATATTGCTGCATCCGGAAGGTACAGTCCCCAGGGCGGACAGTTCGTCAACGCCTCCACTACGCACATGCCAAAGGAGTACACGTCCGATTTAAACGTTGGCGGTTCCTCGCTTGTGAGACACTCAGGAGCCGTCCAGCGAACGGCACCGCCAGATATCGGAGGTTTCGATTCGGAAGAGATGAAGCTCAGCCCAAAGTCGGTCAGCTTCGCCACGCCTTCTCCGCTCACCAAGATCTGATTGCACTTCAGGTCTCCGTGAACGATATCGTTCTGGTGGAGAAACTGCAACCCCAATGCTGCCTCGTGCAGTTTGCTCCACACCAGTGAGCGCCTCGCTCCATTCATCCTGTCCAAATAGTCCACCAGATTGCCGTTCGTTTCCTCTTCACACACGAAGAAGCAGGGGTGGCTGACGTGACAGGCACCGAAGAAGGTAACGATGTGGGGATGTCACAACATGTGCCAGATCTTCGCTTCTCCTCGGAGGTTTCCACGTTGACGCACTTGACAACCACTTTCGAGCCCCACCAGGTTGATCTGCTGGTATACCGTATCGACTGTCCGAGACAGATCACAGGTGCCGCGAAACACTTCACCGAACGAGCCAGAGCTAAATGGGCGAGCGTCTCGTTGGACGGCGTGGTCTGGAATGAACCACTCGGGAACTTCTTGAACTGAAGCCCCTGGCATCCGAACAACCGCCCTCGTCGCCGATTCGAGCAGTGATTGTGATGTGGCGCTGGATCTGGCCTCATGCTGCTCGGTCTCGCTTTGGATCAGCACCAGCGCGTCGGCTTGAGACTCGGGGTCCGATAATTCTCGACGCAAGTTCCCCTCCCACGTAGTCACCAAGTGTTGCTCCACAACCAGTACAACGTCGTCCCACTGGTCCCTCCAGCTGGGCTTGGATGTATCAAACGGGATGAAACCAATCTGGCGTGCGAGTACTCACGAGACGCTCAACGGTTGGCTTACTCGCGTGTTGGGTCAAAAACGCATGAAAGCGCGAGCAAATCTCGTGGAAGGTGGTCTTGCTTTCACCCGAAACTTCATGTTTTCCTTCATCGGCCCAGTATTGCAACGCAAGCAGCCGCGCCAATACGTCTTCACAGATGACTTGAGTTTCAGCCATTCCGTTGCTCAACTCCAGAAGGTTCACGAGTTGGCTTGCGACAGAGAGATAGCACACCGCCGGCGAAGGGTTTGTATCGGGTTTCACTTGCTGCTTGCCCAACGGCCGCTCGAACAGCATGAACCTGCTGACTCTAGGGTCATCTCGCTTTGACCCAAATCCGTTCTCATTGAATGAGATCATCGACAGGCTGGCGATCGTGACATCTCTCATCGCGCTCTTCATGCCGTTCGCCACCGATAATAGACTGGAACCTGGTTGCAATCGCTGATGTTTTGCTTTGCGTTCAGGGGCTTGCGATTGCGAAGCTGTGGTCACGCCTGCCGCTTTCGCAGGACTTTTCCTTTTCGCCGCTTCTGCGGGCACCAGCGGGGCTTTCGCTTCTCGCTCGCGTAAAAGCTCCACAGTCTCGTCATAACCCTTTTGGCCTGCGAGCATTATAGGCGTGTTACCATCTTCATCCGCCAAGTCGGTCGAAGCTCCTCGACTCAAAAGGAACCGAACAACCCCCAGGTGTCCCAGTGAGCAGCCCAGTGCAGCGCCGTCATCCCATCGTTGCTTTGCGAATCAATGCTGGCGCCCTGGTCGAGCAGCAGCTCCACAACGTCCTTGTGGCCGACCCATGCAGCGAAAAGCAGCGACGTCCAGCCGTTCTCGTCCGTCGACTCCATGTCTGCGCCTATCAGTAGCGCCTGCTTCACGCCACCCACGTTCCCTTCCTTGGCGACGTTGATCAACTTCCTGGCAGTGTTTCCCATGACAGCGGACACGCCGCACGGGCTCTTTCTGGGGCAACGCACGTTTTAACCGATCAGCACCCGCTGGTAAGCCCTGCAATAAACCGACTGAGTTCGTAGATATAAACCAATTGACTGACCCTCGACTGTGCTCTCGTCCCGACAGGACCCCTTGTGTGTACAATCGACAAGCGCATTCTATGAGGTTGAACATTTCGGTCATGCGTTCTACGCACATCCAAAATGAACAGTCAGCGTCACGTGTACGATGGTCTCATGGCTACAATCTGAATGTTGGATCATCCAACAGGGATGTTTGCATACAACACACTCGTCCACCTGGTTAACCAATCAAATCACTTGGAGTTTGTGTCTGCTTGGACCAGATTTGCTCCGTCCCGCAAAAACTGGGACGATTTATCCAATTAGCATGTCCAGATTGAATGGTCCCTAATTGGAAACGAAAGCTCCAAATACGAGGGAGTATCAATAAGGGGGCGATTCAAATCGACCGCAGGCAGCACCACTGTTTGCTTGGCGCTTGAAAGCAGATCCTCATTTGAGTTAGCATGAGCTCCGCGAACGAAGCCGCCGAGGCGCAGAAGACGTGCGTGCTCTGTCTGCACTAGCGCATCTGCTATCACCGCAACGGGGTCACTAACACCCTAACGCGTCTGTATCTGTGTATACGGTGGCCATCGCGTCGTCGCGGCCTTTAAACCTGCTCTACAGGCTCGGCAATGAAGAGTTCAACGCCAAGAACTTTGACAAGGCTGTCGAGTGCTACTCCGAGGTGCGTTAGACCACCTCCGCGCCTGGATCGCCGGGTTTTGCGGCTCCACAACGCTGGAGAAGGCGCTGCTGACTGTGGCTATGCCTTCCGCGTTGTTGCTGGCACTGTAGGCCATTCGCCTGGACCCGAAGAGCCACGTCTACTACTCCAACCGCAGGTGCGTCTTCTGGCTACTTCACATCCTCTCTGGAGGCGACAGACTCACGTGTTGCTGGCTCAATGGCTCGCAGTGCGGCGTACGGTGCGCTGGGCCAGTGGGAATTGGCGGGGGCGGATGCAAAGGAGTGTGTGCAGCGGAACCCCAAGTTCGCCAAGGGCTACCACCGTCTCGCCAATGCGCAGCAGCAGCTGGGCCACCGCGCTGAGGCCATCGCGACGCTGAAGGCTGCGCAGAGCTCGGCCACGGACCCGGAGAAGGTGCCAGGCATCAAGAAGCTACTGCGTCAGCTGAACCAGGAGGAGGCGGCGGCGAACCCGGCCGCTGGTTCCGCGCAGGGCGGCGGTCGCCAGGTGCCAACGCATATCGCGAAGGAGCTGCAGGAATTGCAGCCCAAGTTTATGAACGTGAAGCGTGAAGTAGAGCAGATCGACGCGAAGCTGGCGGCCTACGCGCGGCAGAAGAAGAGACTCGCGCTGGTCGAGAAGGAAGTGGCCGAGCTGCCCGAAGGCACCAACACGTACCGCAGCATCGGTAGGAGGCCGAAGCCTTCAACTGCAGCTGATCGTAGGTTTGGTGGCCATCTGACTCTCTGCTTTGCTATATGTTGCCTACTGCAGGCAAGATGTTCCTGCAGACGAGCACGGAGGAGAACGCTGCGACGATGAAGAGCGACCAGAAGAAGACGGACGAGCAGGTGGCGTCGCTCGAGGCGCGCAAGAACTACTTGAACCGCCAGAAGCTGTCGCTGGAGGAGAACATCACGGAGCTTCTCGCGCAATGCAGCACCTAATCAACGACGCTCTGCTTGGCCCGCAATGGCAGGGAGTGAGGAGAGATTCACGTGCAATGGCTGATGAATTGACTGGTTCTTTCCGCTGCTCAGGGCAGTCGATGTGTATCATTCTGGCTCCGGCGTGGCTGCTGTGTAGTAAATGCTATGGCGTTTGCTCTCACGCCTCCTCCTCTTCCTCCTCGGTCGTCAGCTATCAGCAGCAGCCACAACAATACGCATCAGAGGCAAGAACTGTGGGTTGTACATGCCGCAGATGGCTGAAACGTACGCGTTTGTTGAGCTCCTCGATGGTCTTGATCAGCTCCGCGTTCTTCTTCTTGAGCTCCTCGTTCTCAGCACGCAATGCATCCACATCGACGCCCGTGGGGGCGCCCATGAAGCGCTTGACGTAGTCCACGGCGTTGGGCGGCTTGTCCGACTCCTCGTAGAGTCCCACCAGCACTTTAGTCAGTGCGTCCACCACGCCGCTCTTCTCCAGATACTTCCGGAACTCCTCCTTCTTCGAGTCCGGCGTCTATCCAGCCACATAATCCGCCGTCAGTCAGTCTCAGGCCATAGCCAGCAGCACGAAGGCGGCAATGCCAGCCCCGTGCTACGAGGACGGCAAGATCCATTCCGTTTGACGCAAAGAGGCACCTGATACGTGGCAGTGCTCATGGCGTGGTGGCTCGTCTCTGGACGGCGGATCCAACATGGAGAGACGTGAGCGCAAGAGCCATACGGGCGACTAACAGAGAGAGAGAGAGACGTACGAAGCGCGGCGGCGGTCGATTGCGCCAGATGCTGCTCGCGAGTGGATCCGTCGTGGGCCGCGACGCGACGCTTTCGGTCGCCGCTCGTGGCTTTTCGCGTCCTAGTTGCAGCTTGAGGGTTCGCAACCCACGCTCAGGTTGAACCTTTCATTTACGATACCGGTGCTTTTTGATATATACCGAATCAAATTGGGATGCTATGAGACCCTACAAGTCGTTCTAACATTCACCTCTAAGAGCTGTTAATATTGATATACTGTGCTACTACATTTATTGGCAGCAATATAAAATATACGCAGATATAAATATTTTAAGCGACCTTCATCTACCGCGTTGCAACTTCAGGGGTCTTCCACCCCAGACTGTCCAATCACAAACTGCCACGCGATGCCATAATCCTGTCCTCGCAACGAGGCACTTTAACTCGGACACAGCTGGCGTCCAGTTCGAGTCGTTTCTGGCATCCCCCTCCCCGTCAAAAGCGATCGCTCGTCTTCAAGCCGCCGCTGTCCGCATTCTCCCCGCCCGCGCCTCGCGCTCTCCGTCTCTGGCTGCGCACGTGGCAGCCTCCCCACCCCGTCGAGGAAAGAGCGAGCGGCTTGAGGTGCCCGCCCGATCCGCAGCTCAGAGCCCAGAAACCGCACCGCACCGAGAGCGACAGAGCGAGCCACACTCCTTCCTTCCTTCCTTCCTCCCCGCCCGCTTCTTAGCAGCTACCGGGGCGCGTTGGGAGAGTCTCTGCGTCCACCACCACGAAGGATCTAAGCGGCAGAAGCGGCACCGGCGCGGAGGCGGCGGCAGCCCGCGAACGCAAGCGAGACCGCGCCATGCAGGCGCTCCAAGACGCGCAGCAGCGCTTTAACGACCTCGTCAACAATGACGTACGTGGCACTCTTCGGTATCCTCCGCTTGCTCTCCCTTACTTGACTGACACGTGTATTCCCCTCTGTATTACGACCACTTAGTGGCCCGAGCGCGTACCCGTGGAGTCCCTCCCCGACTTCGACCCGAGCTTCATGAAGGAAGGATTCCTGCAGAAGAAGGGGCAACGGCTCAAAGGCTGGAAGCGCCGCTGGTTCGTGTGCGACGGCCGCACGCTGTCCTACTACATCTCGCGTAAAGACCGCAAGCCTAATGCGGTAATCCCGCTGGAAGGCTGCACGGTGCAAGACGGCGGACTCAGCGAGACGTGGAACTCGCCGCGCATCTACCTGACCGACCCGTCCAGCGGCGTCATGTACTGTCTATCAGCAGAGGAAGGGCCCGTGGTGACGCAATGGCTGGACGTGCTGCGTGTGGCCGTGGCCCGTGTCAATAGCGGCGTGGCAGCCAGCAGTGACGCCGCTCCGTCACAAGCTCACGGCCAAGCACCGAGCCGCACGCACACTGGCAACAGTCGAGGACGTCACCATGGTAATAAGAGCCATCAGCAGCGTACGCTCGCGTCTTTTGATGACGATGAAGGCCGTGCGAACCTGCTCAAGCGCTCGACGTCCGTGGGGCCCCCCAGTCAGACCCGCTCGGCCACGTTCAAGTCCACCGTTTCGGCTGTGGGGACGTCTTCCAACATGACGTTGGCTTCGGCTGCTGTCAATGGCGATGGCAAGCGCACGACTCGTATCACGTCGGCTTCTTCGACAGTCAGCAACTCTAGTGCTGTTCCAGCGTCGTCGACGGCGCCGACACAGCATCATCAACACCGTCCGCACCGTGTGAAGACGCAGCATCTGCCTACGACGGTAGCATTGGAGAACGAGCTGTCTCACGGTCTGGATGTGCTGGAAGCGTTGCTGTGCAGTCACCACTCCGGGTCATTGTCTTCAAGTCGCAGCCCCGTGGTGTTTCGACCGATTGGAGCGCTGAACGGAGTGCTACGCAGTCTGGGGACTGACCCACGCAGTGGGAAGCAGTATGCACGTGCTAGTGTGGTGCTGCCTGTGTCCTCCGAAGTGGTGGCTTGTCTGCTGGAAGATCACGCTCGTCGAGCCGATTGGGACGTGCACTTCCCACGCTCGGCTCATGTGGCTACGTTTGATGATGCCACGGATCTCGTGCATCTATCGAGCGATGGATTTGCTCAAGTGCAGCAAACGAAGCCATTTGTGGCGCCGCATATTGCGGCGGCGGCTTGTGCGTTGGGTGCAGCGTTGTTCTCGGCCGCAGCGTCATGGGAAGCGCTGCTGACGGCCATGTTGTACGCCGCAGCGATCGGCGGACTCGCCAGTGGTGTGGACTACAGCGCACTCACAGTGCCACGAGACCTGCTGCTTCTCCGTCATGTGCGTGAGTCGGCGGCGCCTGACCAACATGATTCGAGTGACGACAAGTCCGTGGATGAGATGGGTCAGTCGGTGGTGCTTATCTTGGAGAAGTCAGTGGTGAACGAGCACAAACCGATCGTCTCGGGTGTCGTTCGAGCCCACGTGGGACTCAGCGGCTGGCTGCTGGAGCCTGTGAACGGAGGCCGCGCCACGCTGGCCACGTATGTGACGGACCTGGATGTCCAGGGCTGGCTATCGCCTGCCACAAGGGAAAACTTCTTGCTCTCCAGGCTGGACTGCGTGGCCGTGCTGCATGAGTATGTGAGTCAGTCGCAACTCTGCGGTGCCGAGCTGGGCTTTGGCGGCGGCGGTCTCGATGATGACGACGAACGTGGCTACGATGAGAGTAGCACTGGCTACGATGAGGCCAGCGAAGCCAGCGGGCTGGGGGATGGAGCTGATGGAGCGCTAGCCATCTTCCACCCCAAGGCGTATATGCGCGGCATGACGCCAGTTCCGAGCGGTGGACTGAAGCTGATCGACAAGGAGGTGGCCAAGAAGCAGGGTGGCGTGCTCAAGGATGTGATCAAGTCAGCAGGTGCCAAGATCTTGGAAGGCAAATCGGCGGTGAGCCTGTCGCTGCCTGTCCGTATCTTCGAGCCACGCACGAGTCTGGAGCGTGTGGTCGACTTGATGCTATTCGCGCCCACGTTCCTGAACAAGGCGCACGCTCAAACGGAGGCTTTGGAGCGCTTCAAGTACGTGATGACGTTCGCCGTGGCTGGACTGCAGCACAGTGTGGGGCAAATGAAGCCGTTCAACCCGATTTTGGGCGAGACCTTCCAGTCCACACTGAACGACGGCACGGACGTGAGCTGCGAGCACACGAGTCACCACCCGCCCATCAGCAACTTCCAGCTCACGGGCGACAAGTACTCGATCGCCGGCTTCGTGCTATGGCACGCCACCGTCAGTCTTAAATCCAACGCGTTGCTCAACACGAACAAGGGACCGGTGCGCGTCAGCTTCCCCGAGGTCGCCGACGGCCTTCCAGCCACGACCATCACGTACAACTTGCCGTACCTGCAGATCGGTGGCATGATGTGGGGCGACCGCACGGTGGATATCATGGGGCAGATGCTGTTTGAGGACAAGCGCAACCATCTGCAGTGTGAGTTGCGGCTGAATCCGGACGAGAAGAAGAGTATGGGCGGCATGTTCTCGAGCTCCAAGACGCCCACGGACTTCGTGCGTGGCGTCATTTTGGACACGTCGGTGTCTCCGCCACGTGAAGTGTGTGAGGTCTCCGGCTCGTGGCTGCATGAGCTGCGCTTCGGGGATTCGCAGACGCCCTACTGGAGCTTCGACAAGCACCACAGCGGCTACATGGTGCCGTTCCCGGAGGACAAGATCCTGTCCTCGGACTCCCGCTACCGCGAAGACCTCCACTACCTAGCGGCGGGGGATATGGACGAAGCGCAGGAGTGGAAGGTTCGCCTCGAGATCCTGCAACGTGCTGATCGCAAGGCGCGTCTGGAAGGCCGGCGTCCCAACCACTGGTCTCTGCGGGAGTCAGCCGACGGTAGCAAGGCCGGCGGCCATTAGGACGTGACGTATACATGGTATACATGGAGTAGGTAGCGCGATTCTTAGAAGCGAGAGCAACAGAAGCCAACAAACCAGTCAGCAAAGCAGCAGAAACACAGATTACGAACCGCCCGAACCAGAAAAGGCAAAGCAAGCAAGGGTATCTGTCTCGTTATGGGCTCGTCGTCTACGCCATTCCTAGCTCCAGCAGCAGCTTCTCTCCCTACTTCCAAGCAGCCTGAAGCGCCTTGCGTTGAGCCAAAGCCTTGGTCACGAAGGTGGCGGCGAGGAAGGCGAGGCACAGCAGGATGAGCATCTCGTGGTTGAAGTCCGAAGGCAGCAGGTCGAACGACTTGGCCGGCGTCATGCGCACGTAGAACATGTCCAGGCCGTGGGCGAACACGAGCGTCGTGGACTCGAGCTCGG
>MBAC02000229.1:0-14433 GCA_001712635.2 Nothophytophthora sp. Chile5
AAGACCATCGTGGCCATCAACAAGGACGAGGAGGCCCCGATCTTCCAGGTGGCCGACTACGGCCTCGTGGCCGACCTGTTTGAGGCTGTGCCTGCGCTCACGGAGAAGATCTAAGAGGAGCAGGTACTGGGCAAAACGCTGGGTTTCTTTGTTGTCTGATGCAAGGGGGGGAGTGGATGAAGAAAGCGGACGTTAGTGAGGAAGACGCAAGGTTTAGAGCCGAGTGAAGCAAGCCAAGCCGAACCGAGAAACACGACTGGCTTCAATGCCTCAGCAGATCGTCCTAGTGAGTGCTACATCCCCCGCTCTCCTGCTCTCCGGGTAGTTGTTTGGCTTTCGTGGGGCTTGCGACGTGTTGTCTTTAGGTTTTGACAGCGATTGCAGCTTGTAGCAGGTCTGGAGTGATCACAACGGGCGGCTCGCCGGTCTCTTTGTTCGTAGCACACTATGCCGACACTGGCAGAGGCGTGGATGGCTCCAGCGCTCTGTCGTAGGAGTTGTATCCGCCGTCCTCGAGGCGTTGACGCCGGGCCTCGTTGCCAAGTTCGAAGCGGATACTGAACAGCAGAAGCATCAGGAGGCTATAATGAAGACGAGAGATGCCACCGAGCCTAGAGTTAGGTCTCCGGAGCGGTCGTCGTTAGCCCGATGTTGCAGCGCTCGCCTCGCGAGGTCCAGCACGAATTGAACGCACAACCGCAGCCGCCGCGCACACGGCTGCAGCAACTCGATGAAGATCAACACCATGAACGCGTACACCATGGCCGGGAACTTGGCGAGCGAAGCACAGCGATCGCTATGGCGTGGCAGCCCACACACCCGTTCACCTTCGCCGGAGGCTGCTGATCCGTCGCCCTGGTCGTCTGCAGCGAAGCGTAAACCGCCAAAGAGTTGGCGATTTGCAGCAGACACAGCGACACACGCGTCCAGAGCTGCCACAGGCGATTCAACCGCATCTCCAAGGCGAGACGAGTCTGGTCCAGGCGACTCGGCGGCGTCATCTTCAAGGAGAGGTGAGTCTGGAACGGAGATGGAGTTGGGGTGGCTTGTGAACTGGAGAAGTGGCTGACGGACACAGCTTTTCAAGAGTCGACAAGGCGCCGAGTTGAGTGTTCTCGCGTGTGGTTTTCCTCGATTTGGTGCGCTGGTCAGAAACATACAAACAAGGTGAGGCGATAGAATCGACTCGATATCTCCCCAGCTCGTGCAACAGTACCCAGCAGCAGCGCGAACTCGTTGTCTTCGTCCGTCCCAAAGACACCTCCGACCACATCGCGTGAAGCTCAGCACGTCGAGACGCTTCCTGACAAAGCATGCAGAACAAGTTACCACCAAAACTGCCTGACAAAGCAAAACCATGAAAAACGCGACGTTCCAAGTCCTGACGAGTCACTCGACCGAAGCCAGACTTTCCTTGTTTATCAGCAGAGATGTTTGCGTACAACATCACTTTGTGTCTGGAAACACAAGACACCACTCGCTCTTACTCGTGTTGCTCTGTGCAAAACATCTACTTCGCATTACGGGCGTTCCACTCGCGATCGAACACGCTCAGACTGCGCTGCGCCGTCGGAACAACATCAATCGCCTTGACCGTCACGCGCTCCGGTTTCTCGACTACCCACAAGATCGCGTCCGCGATATCGTCCGACACCAATGGCTCGTAGCCCTCCATGAACTCCGAATACTTTTCGCGATCGAAGCCAATACGCTGTTCATGGAAGTTCGTCGCCACAACACCTGGACGCACCACCACCACCTTGATGTTCGAGCCGCACAGCTCGTTACGCAGCGAGTTCGAGAATCCCTCCTGCGCAGCCTTCGCCATGTGATACACAGCCTCACCCGGGAATGGCGGCGCTTCCAGACCAGTCACAGACGTCACGTTCACGATCACACCCTTCTTCTGCTCAGCCATGCCGCCCTGATTGAGCGCCGCATGCGTCGCGAACAACAACCCACTCATGTTCGTCTCCACCATCATTGAAATGTCGGCAATTGACTGGTCATGGAAGCACGCCGGCGCTCCAAGAGCTAGCCCAGCATTGTTGATCAGCACGTCTACAGGCCCGCCCAGTTCCTTAACGATGTCGCTCATGGCTGCAGCCAACGCGTTGCTGTCGCGCACATCCACCGAAAAGTACACCACGCGTCCACAGCCTGGAATCTCTTGGAGCTCCTCCGCAATCTTACTCAACTTGTCCTTCGAACGCGCAAGTAGTGCCATGCTCGCTCCTTGTTGCGCAAAACGCCGGGCAGTAGCAGCGCCAATCCCCATTGACGCGCCAGTGATCACAGCAACTTTTCCCTTGAGCGACATTGTCGACGGAGCAGACTTGGAAGAGAACAAGGCACTGCGCTTGAAATGGCAAGAACCGAAATGAGGGATACGTGCTGAGACTGCTTGGCACATTACGGTAGCAGATGATTATCTCGCCGCACTGATTGTGGTGCCCGTATGATTATGGTGCCCCACTGGGGCACCATAATCTCGCCTGGAGTTGAAGGCAACTCTGTCAGCGGCGACAAAACAATATGGACACCCAGTCGGTGTCCATATTTGAGCACCTACTTGGAATTTGAGGACGCTGCTTAGATATCCAATCAGAATAAGCAATCGCTGTGCATGAGGAGCCTCCTATAGAAACATCTAGAAAAGGCACCGCTACAAAGATTATGGACAGCAATTTGCATAGTTTTTTATATGGAGGGTGCGTGAAGGTCAGCATGTGGACTTGGCTTTAGCGAGGTTAGCGAGGTAGCGCGATGACTGCAGCGCTATAATAGCTGCTATCGTACTCAAAGAGAAGAGCGAGGTCAGTTTGAGAGCTAATTCTTTATTGAGATCTGACGCCGTCTGAGACAAGCGATTCAACCGCATCTCCAAGGCGAGGCGAGGCTGGTCCAGGCGATTTGACGGCGTCCTTTTCAAGGAGAGGCCAGTGAGGGAGTTTGAGTGGGAGAAGTGGTCCGAGTAGAAGGATCGAAGACCCCGCACCAACGAGGATGTTCGACCGTTAACCCTCGTCACGCGGTGAATACACGCTTTCAAGCACAAGTACTCTCTTCAGCTTCATCCATCAAACGTGACGCAGTTCTTTCTGACTCTCGACGTATTGTCTTTAGGTTTTGGCCGCGGCGGTGGCTTGTGGCGGAGGTTGAGCGACGACGACGGGCGGTTCTCCAGTCTTCTCGCTCGTAGAAGGCCGTGCTGGTGCTGGAACCGGTGTGACTGGCCCCAGCGGTCTGTCGTAGTAGTTGTATCCGCCAAAGTCGTCGTACTCGATGCTCAGGCGTCGGGCTTCGCTCTCGTCCTCGACGGCGTCTTCCCAGCAGATACTGAGCAGCAGAATCACCAGGAAACCCAATGTCGACAGGAACGAAGCCGCGACCGCCAGATGCAGGTCTCCGCAATGCATGACGCGATCGTACTTAGTGCGGCAATGCAGCGTCACGTCCGAGAGCACCAGGACCAGCGACGCGATGGCCAGGAACGCCAGCGCCACGAAGTCCAGCACTTGCTCGCAGAACCGGAGCGGTCGAGCACACAGACGCAGCCACTCGATGAAGATCAGGAACGCGAAGGCGTACACCATCGCCAGGAAGTTGATCAGCGAGGCGAACGACATGGCGCGGCTGCTGATCCCCACGACCACCACGGAGCCCGCCGCAGTCTGCTGGTACGTCACGGCGGCCGTCTGCAGCGACGCATACGCCACCAGCGAGCTGGCGAATTGGAGCAGACGCAGCAACACGCGCGTCAGAAGCTGGCACATGCGACTCGGACGAGTCATCTTGGGTCGCCACGACATGGAAGCAGGGGGGTCGGGACGGTGCGAGTTGAGTTGTGTCTGGAACTGGAGGAGTGGGTGGGTGGGTGGCTTGGCGTGTGACTTTCTGGGATTCGGCGGCATGCAGAAGGATCTGAGACCTTGCGCTAACGGGGACATCGTCAGGGAAGCTGAGAGCTTGGGGTGTGAGTCTTCGAGACCACGCGGAGCTCATGCAGCGACATGTTGGACAGTGCAAGACGCAGCTTCCTTCGACGCGATCGCTTCATTTCTTCCACCAACGTTGATTCCAACCTTGCTGCTGCTAACGCCTACCTTCGCTTTCCTACAGCAATGCTTCTCCACCCCCCCCACCGCTCCGTCTTCCGTCCCTGGCTCCAGCTTACACTCGACTGGAGGCGCCTTTCGGCGTCGAGGCCCCCGTGGGCGTGGCGTCCGCGTGGTAGCCTCCTCCTCCGCCTTCCGGGAAGCCGCTGTTCCCCGCGTTGTCGTCGTCTCCACCGTCTTCGCAGCAGCTCAGTAGCAGTGTGGCCAGATGCGCGGCGGCGGCCAGGAAGGTGAAGACCACGGCGACCTTCAAGGCGCCGCAGCGGAGCATGTAGCCGTAGATCGAGCAGTGCGCCACGTAGTCCGAGACCACCAACACGATGCCCGCGACGACCAGCATGGCCGTCAGCAGCAGATCCAGCAGTTGCTCGAACACACGCGGCTGCGGACGCGCCCAGAAGCTCAGGAGCTCCACGGGGACCAGCAAAAGCAGCGCCGTCAGCATGGAGGTGTAGGTGATCAGCGTCGTGTACGTGGCCGCGCTGCTGCCCAACATGCTGGAGTAGCCGTAGTACGACGCCCCCACGAACGAGGCCGAGAGGGTGACCAGCGCCACAAGGGAGCAGCCGAACTGCAGGGAACGCAGCAGCACTCGCAGCCAACGCACCACGTCGACTCGCTCCATCTTGGTCGGTTGACTGGCTTGTCTTGCGTCTCTCGCGGCGAGTTGAGGAATGAAGGAGCTCAGGGAGGGCGAGGGATCCGGGACGAGAGCTGTGGGCGACGTGGCGCTGCGACGTCACTGCCGTTTGCTGCCCCAACGACCCGGAGATGGCAAACGAAGCAGCTTCAACGGGCAACGAGGCTTTCCGCAGCCTGCGACGGACACGGTTGGATGGATATCTGCTCTGTATTGCGCTTACTTCTAGTGCTGCGCTGTCAGCAGTAGACTCTGCCGATGGGAGAGTTCATTCCGCCGCCGATGGGCGACAAGATGCGGGTCAGCACCACTGGCGAGCTGGACGGGCGGAGCGAGCCACGCTGCGCCTCTCGACTCGGGGCGCTGGCTCCGATGGGCGACAAGATGCTGGTCAGGACCCTCGGAGACGGAGGCGGTCGCGCGACCTCGTGGGTTGGCGAAGCGGGTCCTGCTGCTTCGAGTCCTGGCGTTGGTCTGGTCATGCGGTAGGCGCCGGCCTCTCCAGCCTCGAGGTCCGACGTTGCTGGCTGAGTGAGCAGCTGGCAGAGCGCACACTTGGCCGGCCGCAGCCTCCGGAGGCACGCGAGGAGCACTGCGACCAGCAGGGCCGCTGCTGCGATGGGGAGGACGACGCCGAGTGCCGGCATTGGGGGCTGCTGCTGAGCGCTCGAGAGGGAGAACTGGACTGGCGACGAGGCCGGAGCGACTCGGGAGGCCGCGGGCAGCGCCATGTCGGCGCTCTGGGTAGTGGCGCTGCTGGAGTTGACGTTGAAGTGGGCTCCTGTCTGCTGATTGGTCGGTTGGAGCTGCAAATGGGTTTATGAGCCAATCAAAGGCGATAAAACCCTGCGAAATGGCATTTTCGACTGGATGGATGCGGATTGGCGCCGTCCCTATGGCCCGTGAAGCCAGCGAGGCGAGCGACTTGTGGCCAGACGGCAGCGGTGGGTTCGCGAGCGTCCCCATGCCACTAGCCACAGCGCGTTCACCCCGCCACGACCACGCAGCGACAGGAGCTCACTCTGCCAACGGGATCTGGAGCTTTCAGATCTGGAGCTTTCAGATTTGGCTCACGTTTTTCCGGCGTCTGCGAACATTTTGCAGTCGGATACGTGTACTATACAAACTGTAAGTGACGTCGAGATTCCGCCGAAGGAAAAAAACTGCAAGTTGAAGATGGCAATGCCACTGAATACTGGCTGGTGATTGGGTAGTCGCCTCTGGTATATTTTACGGTAAGGAAAAAAGAAAAAGCTGGCGAAAATACGTTTTCCGAACCGAAAATGGCAACTTCTCAACCATCCAGCTAGTGGTGCACGTCCCTGCTGCCAGCTCCTCCTCCGCGCGAGCACCATCGAAATGGGCGAGACGAGGACGGGATCGCGCGGCGGAGAGGGCGGATGGAACGCCCCAGCGATTGCTATACGCCACGAAGCTGGTTGCCGAGCGGCAGAAGCCCTGGCGCCTTGCCTGTCGCGGCAAGGAGGCGCCATTGCTGCATGCTCGCTCTCGGCCGCGTCGCCTCGTCTGGGGCCGCGCATCCGCCAGCGCAGCTGGACTGCAGAGTGGGACGCATGGCCAGGTTCCCCCGGATTCCTGCGCGTGGCGGCCCGGGAAACTTGAGCTCGTCGCTCGCAGTCGGCAGTCGCGGCACTTGAGAGCAGGACCCGCGCATGAACAGGAAACATGAACGTGAACACGAACGTGAATGTGTAGCTTTCGCCGAGTACATTGACTCAAGCAGTAGTTTTATCGAAATTCGCATGCAAAAGTAGCATGCAAAAGTTGCCACTGCAAAAGCAAAACGCAGATTCGTCCACACGACCGATGAAAAAAGCATTTTTGCGTTCACGCGTTACTAAAGTACGTGGCCTTCTCCCGCTCCAGACTGTGGAGGGGACGTCATACAACCGAACTTAACCAGCGTCCTGACTCCCGCTTACACCTTCGACGCCGGCCCGCTGTGGTCGCCGATGGGGGACAGCGCGCCCGACGTGGGCGTGGCCTCCTGGCGGTACGGCACCGGCTCCTCCACCTGCACGTCCGTCAGGCCCTGCGTGGGCTCGCTGGCCGAGAAGAAGGACAGGCCCAGCGACACCAGGAAGAAGAACATGCCGATGAACGCGAAGGCCACGGCCGCCTTGAGGTTGGCGCAGTGCCAGCCCAAGCCGCAGTAGTCCACGTAGTCCGAGGCCGCCAGGCAGATGCCGGCGATGAGCAGCACGATCGCCAGCACGCTGTCCACGCCCTGTTCGATGCGCAGAGCCAAGCGGTTCGCGATGTGGAAGACCTCCACCGCCACAATGTACCACAGCGTGTACAGCATGCCCGTGTAGCCCATGAGCAGCACGAAGGTGGACGAGCGCGAGGCGCCGCCGCCGTAGAAGCCCGCGGCCGCGAACGACATGGCGAGCAGGCAGCACACGAACTGCAGGGCGCGCAGGCCCAGGCGCAGGTACGCCATGTTGGTCGGAGTCAATGCGGCGATCATCGTGGTGTTGTTGACTTAGCGGGATCGGGCGACCTAACCGGCGGCTTGTGCTATTCTTCTGCTTGTGTCTTGCAAAGGAAGTTCTGGAATGAGGAATTGGATTTTGCGGATTTGTTTCTCTTTGGAGGATAGCGACACGGTCGGAGAGTGCAGGTGCGGGAAGAAGGAGGGGCGAGTTGCAAGTTGGGTTCGCAAGTGCGACATGTGGATTTCGAGTTTCGCCCTCGAAAAAATGCAGAAAAACCTCGGGAGGTTCGGAGTGAACCCACAGAGCCGAGCAAAAGTGCACATGTGGTTTGTCCGATAAGATGCGCCCGTCCACCAGTTCGACGGTCTTTGCGAAAAGCGACTTATGCATTTTGCCTCGTCTTTGCGTCGACGTTCTCCCTTCGACTCGGAAAAGTTTGCCAAAAATATTGTACCAGCAAGGCATGGAGAGCATAGGCAAAAACCACCACCAGATGCACATGCTCTCTCTAACGTCATTTGCAGGTTGTGTTATCGGTTGCAATCGGATTCGAAGCAAACTGTAGTTGATTGTTTGGTGGGCAAGATTGCAACGTCAGAAAAATTCCGGGCTGAAAAGAAATGGCGTGAGCCGACGGTGTGGGGAACGCGTCAACAAACCGCTTGCAACATGTAACTGTGAGGGAGCGACACATTGTCGGAGACGGTTTCTGGAAATCTAGATCCATGCGTTGACGATTGCTTCGCTTGCAAACTCCAAATGCGTCTTCATCGGCTCATTGCAACTTTCGGGAGTCTAACAGAAGACATGCACACTTCAACCCTTCAGATTAATCGCTTTCAGCAACACTTTACGGTCGTTATTAAAATTTTAGAGTGTATAAAGCGCGCCAAGGTTTCGTCATGGTTCTCCAGCGTATGTACCCACAAAGAAGAAGCGGTTGGCTTGGTTCATGTACCTGCAACCACTCACAACGTGACTCCCTTTCCACGCAGAATATCCGCAGCTCCAACTGGCCACAGTGCCTTCCGAGCGTGTGTCAGCGTCGTGTTCACTCCACGCCTGCCGTCGGCTGTCACCACTGCGAATACTTTATCTGGAAATGTCGTTTCGTCTGGTCAGGACGTTCCTTCAGAATGAACTGTACTGGAAGGAAGGAACGGACGCCACACAGTCCCAAAGCGGATGAATGTGTTCATGAAGACTGCCCTTAAAATATAGAAACGGAATCGTAAACACCTCGAGGCGAAACTTTGCCACAGACATCCATGGTTTTCGTTCACGTGTGTCCGTTGCTACTGGTACGAGGGTAGTGATTGTCAGCGTTGGACCCTAAACTTCACCTTGGGTTCATCTCCATGTTCTCAAAGCCACCTTTTGCAAAAGCGGGTGAAACAAATCGTATTGTTGGCAGCTAAGAAATTCTTCTCACCCGATTCTCGAATTGCTGTGGTTGTTTACCGGTTTTGCGTAACATTTTCGCAGCACATCGATCGAAACCTCCAGCCGCGCCTCTACAACACGATCTGTCCCTTGTGTCCATGGCCACAATCGAGGCGCATGGTGGCCGAAATGAGCAAACATTTTGCTGGCAGGGCTAACCTCGTGCCGTTGCAACACAGTCGCGCCTGCATCGGATTGCAAATGAAGCAAAAAGTTGAGCCACTTCCGTTCACAAGGTACGAAACCCGAATGACGAAGGAGGCCAAACGTTTACAGAGGAAGGTTTGCGTGTTGGAGGAAGCTTTACGTAAAACTGTTGTTACGCGTGGTGTGAGCACAGTTGACGGCACATTCGATCACGGAGGGGATTAAACGTGTGCTTTTAGTGCTCGCGTTCTTATGAGCAAATCGATAAAACTGCAACGCACAGTCCGAATAGCAGCATGCCGCACCCAAATGGACGCAACACGCAGCTACTCTAACGCTACAATTCAGTATCAGTGCTCGCTTGGGAGATAGACACGGGTGTTGCGCGGTTGCAAACACCGCGAAATAGCGATTGGCATGTAAGAAACTGATCTAGGACCGCGAGGGTTGGAGCCCTCTCGTTCCACTCTCATCAGCGCCTAAACGGTGGACAAGGCCAAGCTCAGAACGAGCCCAGCCGCCACCAAGCATTCCTTTCCCACGCCTGTAACAGAGGTAGCGCTACGGAAGAGAGCAAGCAAGCTCCTGACATAGAACGTGGTGGACGACACACATGCAAATATGCACACACACACACTCACACGAACCGGGCGCACCAACGTCTTCGCAGCCCGACGCCGTGGCCGCTGCTTGATCAACGACTCCACGTTGCCGCTTTTCCGAACTGACACTGGATGACACTGAGCCACTCGCCGCTCGCAGTTCCAAACGCAAAAACGACTGGCGCTCATCGCCTCGTACCACAGATAGGGTACATTCTCTTTTGATACACCTCTACAACAAAATCACCAACATGTTTTATACTGAACACTCCTCTATAACGCAATCGTACGCGTATTATTCGCTATCACAGGTTCCTAAACGTGTGATCAGCAAAGCAGACGGCAAGCCGAGCGCCATGAGGACGCTGTCGGTGTTGCTGCGCCACGCCGCGACTGTCGCCACTGCTCGCCACGCGGTCTCGGCGACCACGAGGCGCGGACCTCTGCATGCCAGACTTGCTGGCTCCAGCTTGCCGCGGAGCCTGCGGTTCAACAGCAGCAATGCAAAGCCAGACAAGCCGCTGGGTCTGAAGGAAGGCGTGGTCGGCTCGGGCGTCTCGCCCACCATGCAGATGCTGGCAGGCTACGTGGCCGTCGGGGTGACGGTCATGGCGGTCATCGCGCGGTACAAGAGCCGCGATGAGGCGGAGGAGGAGGTAGCCAGCGTCGACGCTGTGATAACCGGAATGGGGTGAAATCTGCATATGGAGGTGGGGACTCACATGTGCTTGCATTGTTATTGCTGTTGAATGATTGAATGATTGAATTGGGAATGCAGAATGTGCGGATCTTTAATATGGCCAAGCGAGCGGTTGTGAAGGACCGCCGTGTGTTCGAAGCCGTCGGATACCCGAAGACCTTCGAGCAGATCAAGCAACAAGAGACGGACGATGGCGGACTCCCCATCGAATCCAAGCCTAGCGAAGGCTCGTTCCGGGTCTTGGGCGACAAGTATGTGGTGCAGAAATGCCGTCATTGTGGCGTGTGTTGCCCTTATTACGCTAATTGTGCACTCATTGACCTGTAGTGGGTCAGCGACGGTGTATTATCGCCAGAATCTGCACGTGAATGGCGATTCGGGAGACGACGAGACCTCCAGCAGCTCCGACATCGTCACCTTCGACTTGCTACGTGTGGAACTGGACGATGGCACGGAATTTTCGGCTTTGGAGTCGTTTCTGGAGAACCAGGGCGTGGTCACGACCCAGAAGTCGCAGACACTGGGCAAGAAGCTCTTCTTCCCCGTGATGAGCGGCGTGGTGATCGGCGGTCTGGCCTCGTTCTTCGTCATTCGCATTTTGCGTAACCGACCGTTCTACGTGCACAAACTCGTGTTGGACCACGTTAATAACCACGATATGGCTCGACAGCTATTGGGCCACCCGATCAAGAGCGATCGCACGAAGTACGTGGGGGTACTCACGAACGAAGCGGCCAACTACACGATCGCATGCAGCGGCCCTAAGGGTGACGGGACGCTCATTGTCAAGGCCTTCAAGAAGGAAGCTCCGGCAGCTAAGACAGAAGACGGAGAGGAGAAGCTGACGGACGTCATGGCGACCCCCGGCACAGCCTGGAAGTTCTCGACGCTCGTGCTGTCCGTCAGTCGCAATGAGAAACGCAAGGCGAAGGCTAAGAACGCCAAGACCATCAATCTCTTGAGCAATGGAGACGTGCCGGCCATGCCCTCGCAGCGGTTGTAAACCCGATAGAACGCCGAGCCTACTGCGTGGACTCAATATACCTGGCTTTTCGGACCGATTCCACACGATATCATTAATAATGACCAATCAGATCCCACCAAATAGTGTTTAGATTCCCTATTTAGATCGGAACCTATAGACGGTCACTTCAACCTACAAAATGGCAGGTGACTAAAACGTCACTAATTCGAGAGACAGATAGGCGCTCGCGTCGAATTTTGGGTTGCATGACGTTCCAGATCTCTTGGCGAGATACGCTCCTTCTTATAGAGAGATTCGGACCCAGAATCCCGTGGTTCTGGCCACGAGATCGCCGTCGGCCAGCTCCAGCTCGCTCAATCGCTGAGCACAATGACGTAACGCGAGGTCTTCCGACCTGTGTCTGGAGGGGTGCAGCGCAAGCCCATCGGCAGCACCCAACCAGCTCGCTCACTCCCGCATTTTCGCTGTGCTTCCGCTCATTTTCCGCCTCCAAACGTCCTGTTTCCCAGCGTTATGGCGCGTCTGGCGATGGCGCCGTACGCGATCACGCTCACCTGCATGTTACTACGGAGTCTGCAGTTAATCTGCTCTTTAGTGGCGATCGTGACGGTGCTCATGGCGTTCCCGGCAAGCAATAGCGGTCCCGGAAGCCCAGGCTTCCGACTCGGCAGCATCGAAGCGACGGTCGTGCTCTTAGTGGCGTACACTAGCGCGCAGTACTCGGGTGCCTTCTTGGCGTTGGTGGAGCTGTTCCCGGTGATGCTGCGACCTCGCGCTCTGGTGACGCGTCTCGCTGACGCGCTCTTGGCGGTGGCCGCACTAAGTGCTGGGATCGTGCTGGCTGTTAGTGATTATGCGAAGGATTGCGATCAGTACGAGGAGCTGGTGGACTGCAGCAACATGACGACGGCCTCGGTGTTCGCCGTGTTGGCTGCCGTGCCCTTCGCTGGCTCGGTCTGGCTCACGTTCGTGACGCCCGTGGACCCGCAACATACGTCGGAAGACTGCACACGCAACAGAGCGGGCAGTTACCGGCTGGTTGCCACCCCCATCAGCTCCACACTATCGCCAATCGACAACCGCGACATCGTCACAGCATGAGTGGCCGTCGTGGCGCTTGAAAGCACGAGAGCAGGACAAGAAGACGGCGAGATGTAGGTTCGTCCATACGCATCGTAATAGTACACGGGTCTTCGTGCATTTGGGTCATAAACGTATGGCTTATCACTACTCGTTTAGTGGTCACAACGGTCGACGTTGCCTCGCCGTGGGCGATCTCTGCGCTGTCGATGTACGCCGCTGGCGGTATTCGACGTCTTGGTCGCTTCCTCGTCTCTTGCCGCTTGTATACAGCTCCTCGCGACGGCGCCGATTGCGCTGCACCCTCTCGTGGCGTTTGTCGGCCACGTAGATGACCACGAAGCACGCCACGAAGGTGAGCCATACAGACGCGAAGAAGAGGCCGAGCCCGCACACTGGCCCGATACACGCGTCGCCTGTGCCTCGTCTGCCGCTCTTCGCGGTCGAGACACTGGGCGCCAAGTCCAAGACAGCCGTCGGCCGCTCTTCCGGCTCGCGTCGGGCCAAGTAGCCGTCGGCGGCTTCAAGAACCTGCAGAACTGGGAGCGATGGGACCACCAGACGTTGGGGGAACACGCCACGTCGGAGCGAATTGGCGCTGGTCTTGGGTGGGAATTGTAGCGCCAGCAGCATGAGCCCTAGCAGCAGCGGCAAGGCCAAGACGGACAGCGATGGCTTCGATCTCATGGCGATCCAGCCGCACTGACGATCGTTCGAGCAGGTCAGGTTCTAGAGTGCTGGAGGTACCTGCTGCTCAGTCCACGGAGCGCCAAGGCCATCCGCCAAGGCCATCGAGCGTTCCTGAAATACGCAATGGACGCGCAAGATCTCGAAACCAACGGCTGGAGCACCACGTTGCATGCGGGAAGCCGCTGGACGATCGTCAAGGTGGGCCGCAGATTCTTGGCGGCTGCTATTTTTGAAGCGGCCAGAGTTCAGAGCTCAGAAAATAGAAACGGAACACGCGACCAACACTCACGCGAGCTACCTTCAACATCAGTCTCAGAAACGGACCAATCACGGCGTATGTTGGGATGGAATAACCTTTTCCAGTTCATTCGACGTGTACAGTTGGGCGATACAGGCTGGTGCATTGGGTTAAGTTACGTTCGTTGTCAACGGAAAGGGGTAGGGGGGGTGACTCATTACACCGGACGCTCGTGGGAATGTTCTCCAGTCAGCTCCTACCGTATGACACATGTTATATCGTACAAATGCGTTCGGGACTGGTATCATCCAATCACATCGATCTACAACCGCGGCGTCAAGCCAACCTGCAGCTTTGATTGGTTAATAACCCGTGCTGCCTCCATTTCACATCCACAGTCTTTGCTCTTATCACAAATAACAAATTCGACACCAAGTGGTTTCCGCATGTTGCCGCCTTCCTGGCGATATCCATTCGCCAACTTCCCTGCTCCTCCGCAGATCCGCCCTCCTCCTCTTCCTCGTCATGAACCCAGATGTGCTCAACTTCCTCTTCAACAACGACCCCTTGGGCCGCACGCCCACTGCCGGCCTGGTGTCGCAGGCCATGGTCTCGTCCTTCTCCATGGACGTGTCTTCCTACTCGAGCGACCTGTTCGAGTATCCGGCGACGAACCGGCCGAGCGGTGAGCTGCCGAACGCCTTCGTCCTGTGCTGGGAGAACGTGCTGGTGCCTGCCAAGTGGCTGAGTCAGCGGCTGGGGCTCAAGCCGTCGCCCCGCGCTCTGCAAGAGGCCAAGGAGCGGGTCGTCCGCAGTCCGTACCTGCAATCCGCTCTGGCTGCGATCGAGCAGCACATGCTCCAGCTCATCACCGCCGTGTCTTCGTGGGGCCCGCTCTACATCGTGAGCGAGGAGAGCGTGACGTTCGTGGAGGCCATGTGCAAGGCCTTCTTCCCTCGCTTGGCCTTCTGTCTGGGCAGCTCCACCCAAATGACCAGCGTGCAAGTCATCGGCGCGCCGAAGAAGTTCCTGTCCGCGACGGAGAAGGCGGCGTGGCGCGTGGGGCTACTGCAGAGCTTGTGTCGCGACCGTCTGTTCGGCGGCGCGCCACACCTGCTGTTCGACCAGCGCGCCGGCCGCTTCGGCCTCGTGGTCGTGAGCCCGCACCAGGTGGACGTGTTCGCGTGCTCCAAGACGACGGAGACCGCGCCCTTCGTCGTGGCCAAGAGCGTGCACGTGCAGAACGCGCGGCATCTGACGCTGGAGCAGTTCGCGCTGCACCTGCAGACGCTCAGCCAGTACGTATCGCAGGCCGCGCCCTGCGACTCCAG
>MBAC02000230.1:0-23212 GCA_001712635.2 Nothophytophthora sp. Chile5
GGGAAGAGCATCAGTCAGCAGCTCATGGAGCCGCTGCCGTTTTCGTGTCGAACGCTGGGGGAGAACCGCAGTCTGCCCATCGGCTGGCGAGCCCCAGGCCACGACGGAGGAACGGCAGGTCAAGCTCCAGCAGAAGGCCAGGACGCGCCCCAACTGGCTGTGACGCCCGTAGAAGTGAACCCGATGCTGCAGATGACGGCGGAGGAGATCATGCAGCACATCGGGTCTGTGCGGCGCGAAGGACGCTTCACGAGCTTCGAGAAGGTGAGGGAGATCCTCCTGAAGCTCATCTCGGACCCGCGCAACCGCCACGGCGTGTTCAACACGCCCGTGGACCCCGAGGCGCTGGAGCTGCCCACCTACAGGTCTGTCGTCCAGCACCCGATGGACTTGGGCACCGTCAAGTGGAGGATGGAGGCGGGGCAGTATCTGGAGCTGGAGGACTTCGTGGCGGACGTCCGCCTGGTCTTCGAGAACGCCATGCTCTTCAATCCCGAGTCGCACTACATCCACGTGGATGCCCAGCTGCTGCTGACGCGCTTCAACGAGGCCGTGCGCGGCGAGCAGAACCGCCAGAGCAAGCGCCAGCGGGTGCAGCACGCCTGCCTCGTGTGTCGGGGCAGCACGTGCATCGTGTGCAACCAGCAGTGTCTGCCGATGGCGCAGCCGCATCTCCAGTGCTCGGGCGGCTGCAACGCCGACATCCGCAAGGGCGCCGTCTACTTCGCCACGCGCGACGGCACGCGCGTCTGGTGCGCCAAGTGTCGGAGTCGCATCACGAGGGACCGCCACGCGAGGCGGGAGGGAGCCACGGCCGACGACGAGCCGCTGGACGCGATGGTCAAGAAGAAGAGCGAGGCGGGGGTGGAGCCGTGGGTCAAGTGCGGCGAGTGCGATCGCTGGCTGCACCAGGTCTGTGGCCTTTACAACCCGGTGATCGGAGCCTACAGCGCTGCTCAGCCGCCGTGTCAGGAGTCCAGCAACGGGCTGTCGATCGGCGTCTCCGCGTCCACAGCGTACGTCTGTCCGCTGTGTCGATGGCGGCGCAAACGCGCGACGCCGCCGCCCGAGTCGCCCATGCGCCGCATCCTGAACGCCGACCCGGACGAGCACGCGCGCAACAGCTCGTGCCTCAACATCCCCAGCTGCGAGCTGAGCGAGTTCATCCAGAGCTTCCTGCGTCGCGGCCTGGCCGATCTGGGCGAACAGGAGGCGGCGCAGACGCTGTACGTGCGCGCGCTCTCGTTCCCGGGCGAGCGCATGACCGTCCCCGACGGCGTCGTGCGCGCCTTCGACGAGAACTCGCAGCTGCTGGCGCAGATGGAGCCGGATACGGACACGAGCGCGCAGCGGCTGCCGTCGCACATCGGCTACCTCTCGCGCGGGCTGTACTTGTTCCAGAAGCACGAGGGCATGGAGGTCTGTCTCTTCACGCTCTACGCGCAGGAGTTCGGCGACGACTGCGAGATGGAGGCCAACCGCCGCGCCGTGTACATCGCGTACCTGGACAGCGTGCGGTACCTGAAGCCCGCGAGCGCGCGGACCGCGGCCTACCACCTGATCCTGCTGGCCTACTTCGACTACGTGCGGCGCCACGGCTTCTCGCGCGTGCACATCTGGTCGTGCCCGCCGCAGAAGCGCATCAGCTACGTGTTCTGGTGCCGCCCGCCCTTCCAGAAGACGCCGAGCGCCGAGCATCTGCGGCTCTGGTACAACCGCCTGCTCGCGAAGGCCAAGGAGCGCGGGATCGTCAAGAGCTGGAGCACCATGTACGACTGCTACTTCTCCGGCGAGCGCGTCGGCAGTGGCGCCGCCTCCGGGTCCCCGGCCTCGTACGTCTCCGTGAAGGAAGAAGGCGGCGGCGTCTCGACCCGCGGCTCGACGGTGCGCGCGGTGGACCCCAACGAGCTGCGGTGGCCGGCGAAGCAGCTGCCGCCCATCTTCGACGGCGACATCATCCCGTCGGAGCTGGAGCGCGTCCTCGGCCGCATCGTGGCGAGGAACGAGAAGCAGAGCAGAGCGGCCGAGAACAAGAAGAGCGCGTACGGCAAGAGCGGCAAGCACGCGCGCGTGGGCGGCAAGCGCGCGGTGGGGGAGCTGATGGTGCGCATCAAGGAGGAGGAGGCGCCGGCGGAGACGCAGACGCCGCAGATGCCGCAGGTGGAGGTGAAGCTGCGCGAGATGTTCTCCAAGTGCCAGTTCGCCATCCAGCGCCTGAAGAACGATCTGCTGGTGGTGGAGCTGGCGGTGGAGGGGGAGGACGAGGCGGAAGAGGCCGAGGGCGAGCCAGAGCAGGAGCAGGCCGTGTCGGCAGCCTCCAGACCCGCGAGAAGACGGCGCGCGTGTCGTCCGGAGGCGCTGGTGCCCGCGTGGAGCTCGCAGGTGCCGCGCTTCTTCGGCAGCCGCTTCATGTTCCACCAGCTGTGCTCGTCCGCCGGCTACCAGTTCGACTCGCTGCGGCGCGCCAAGCACTCGACGATGATGATGCTGCACCACTACTTCAACGAGCGCGTGGCGCAGCTCAACGTGTTCTGCCGCGAGTGCAGTCTGCTGGTCACGCGCGCCGCCTACTGGAGCTGTCCGGCCTGCGAGCGCTACGCGCTGTGCGACTCGTGCCACCAGCGCCTGGGCGCCGCCCACCCGCACGCGCTGGTCTTCGGCCCCGTGCCGGCAGCAGAGGAGCCGCCGCCGCGGCGGGGGGAGGCGGTCGCCGCCCGGCAGGGCGACGCATGCTTGTACCAAAGCGGCGGACAATAAAGGAGCGACTTCAACGTTGCGCCGTATTCAGTTTAATTGGTTAAAATACGTGGTTTTGGCGTGTTTCTTGCTTTTGATTGGCTCGAATTCGCCACTTGAGCTGCTCGGAGTGTCAGATTTAGCCCCCAGCCCAATATGATGGAGCTGACGCTGGAGGCCGTGGCCAAGGACGCCTTCCGGCGGGACTTCTTCCTGCGCTCCTTCCCCGAGCGGGAGGCGCAGGCGCTGGAGCTTCGCTTCTCCTTCCTGCATCGCGTGCGCCAGTTCAAGCGTCTCGTGGGACGGCGCGACCTGCTGCCGGGGGCGGTGCGTTCCTCTGTGTTTCCGTCCGTCTCTCTCTCGCTCTCGTCTCATGCGCTCGATCTCCTGCTGCCCTTCAGGCCGCAGACATCGTCGCCTCGTATCTGCAGTCGAGCGAGGCGGCTCCGCTGCTGCTCCCGGCGGCTGCCGAGCCCGTCGTCGTCCGCGTGCTGGGGGCCGTGGCAAGCGGCCGCTGTCCGCTGGACCTCTTCTGCGGTCTGGAGGCGCTGGTGCTGGCGCACATGACGCGCGACGCCTTCCCGCAGTTCCTCCGCAGCTCCGAGTACAAGGAACTGTGCGACGCCCTGCGCGCGCGACGGGAGCTGCCGCTGGCCGAAGTGCTGGTGGACGCGCGTCGCACGCAGTTCCTGCGGCGCTTCCTGCGCGACGCCTTCCCGGGGGACGAAGGCAACCTGCGCTTCTGGGTGGAGGTGCAGACGCGCTTCCTGCCGCTCATCCAGACGTCGCTCTTCTCCATCGCGCTCTTCGAGGAGGTGCAGCGCCACGTGCGCCACGTGTTTAATCAGTTCCTGGTCGCCAGCTCGGGCGACGGCGAAAGCAGCGCCGCCTCGCGCGTGCCGGAAGCCGTGCGGCGCGCCACGTTGCAGCAGATCATGCGGCTGCAGAGCGAGCCCTTCTCGCCGCCCAGATATGCCAGTCTCTTCCGCGCGGCGCAGGACTGCGTGTGGCAGTGGCTGCAGACGGAAGTCTATCCGAAGTTCCGCAACTCGAGTCTCTACGTGCTGCTGGTCGTGGAGACGGAGGACCTGGAGACCGACCGCCAGCTCCGGCGACTGAGCGAACACGTGCAGGCGGCCGTGAAGACGAGCGTCGCGACGCAGCAGGATCGGGGAAGCGGGGGAGAGGGAGAGGGAGAGGAGGGAGCGACCACCCAAAAGGCCAGCGACGCGCAGCTCAAGGCCAACGCAGTGCTCGTCCCCATCCAGCAGCCGCTGTCTCGACAGCAGAAGTGGACTCAGGCTGCAGCACCGCAACGTCGCGCCTACTGCTGCGCGCTCACAATTCCAGAGCTGACGGCGCATGGAATTCACAGCATTTCCATTGCGTCAGTGACGTCGGCAGATGGGGACAACCGGATCAAGCACGAACTCTTCACCACTGGAGATCTGGTCGAGAGCGCGAGGGGGACGCATCCTGCGTACTTGGTACGTCGGTCTTTCGCTCCACCTCTTCTCTGTTGAGGTGGGGAGGTCGGTGGGTTCTTACCAGGTGCGGCGCTTGCATGGTTCTGTTGGCAGGACTACTGCTGGAAGAGCAGCGAGATGGCGCTGGCCACTGGGAGCGTTCTTTCGCCATCAGGGCGAGCTACACAACCGACACGTAGGTTGCTCCCCGTTTCCCGTGTCTTCCGACCTTGAATGACCTCACAGATGGAGGCGCTTGGTCTCTTTGCAGCAGCACCCAGGCCTCCTACGTTTCATGACTTCGTTCTGCCCAGAGACGACGCGGAGGCCCACGACTCTCACGCGGGAGGCGCCAGCCACCAGTTGTTCGGCTTGAGTCTCAAGCTCTGGCGCGAACGACCTCTAGCTGAGGAACCCAGTGACTCCAACGCGAGTGATCCTGCGGCCAGTTCGACCGATGGGAAGGCAGCGAACGACGGCGGCAGTGCCGTTGCGTGGCTGGAGCTGCCTCGCTATTACCCTCGCGTTGTGAGTCTGCTGACTACCACCCCAATGTATACAACCGGCCGTCGGCTGCTCTCGCGGCTGGCTTCAGAGCCTGTGGTACGATGCGAGAGCTGCTGAGTGTCGAGCGTGTTTTGTTTGCCGATGGGCTGGCCAGCTCACGTGTTGGTGGCTTCGATGGTCGGCAGGACGACGTGACAGAGGCCACTCTCGCCCGTTTGCTGTCGGCGCTCTTCGCATCTGCGTCTCCAGTGATTCGGCCAGCGCTGAGCGTCAAATATGGCGGCTTCTTCCTGAAACCTGCGCTGGACTCGATCGAGCTGCCCCTGCACAGGGTCTTCAAAGAGATCAGCACCCAGGTGCGATCAGCCCCATCGGTTGCAAACTCCTTCCTGTCCCTGCGAAGCGAGGCGCTGATGTGTCTTCCGTGTGGCTCTCTGATAGACGTTCGTAAGCCTCTTGGCGTCGATTCTCGTTGGCAAGTCAATTCTCCTGGTCTCCGAGCGCTCTTCCGCCCTCGCTTTGGTGGGGGAGGCGACTCGAGAGCTGCTGAAACCTTTTCAGTGGACGGTAAGTGTCGCGAAAGGCTGGAGATGTCAACTGGGGTGCCTTTCAGCTGACGACCGCGCTCTACTCACTCCTTTGCAGCACGTGTACTTGCCGCTCTGCCCCATGGCGACGTCGTTGGCTCTGTGTGATGCTGGGCTGTTCGCAAGCGCCTGTAACTCGCCCTTCTTGCTCGGATGTGAAGGCGTGCTCGTGAATCAGAAGCAGAAGGAGCTGGGCGCGGACCAGCGGTATCGAATTCGTAAGAGTCCGCTCACCTCTCTCATTGACAACCGATGGACACTGAGTTCGATTCGCTTGTGGCGCAGGGAACAGCCTCTACAATGTCCACAAGGTCTCCCTCCAGCTCCAAGCCCCAGCGATGGTCAGGGAGCCGGTGGCAGCAGCGTCGACTGCCTACCCACCGGAGCTGCTTCAAACGGAGGCGACCATCATCGACATCGATTCGGACGACGTCTACGTTCCTGAGCGAGTGGAGCTCCCCGAATTCCCTCGTGCGTTGTCTGTTATGTCTGGGTTGCACGCTGCTGTTGCGAGACTGCCGCGACTCACCCCCCATGTCGTTGTGCTTGTTGATTGCCGTACACAGAGTCGCTTGTTCGGTCGCTAGAAAGCATGCTAAGTACGGCGCTTCACAGTCCCCGTATCACCCAAGCAGACTCGCACCTCTTCAATCCAGCCAAAAGCCCCAGCTTCATGGGCGCGATGTTGGAGCCACACGAAAGCAACGAGAAGCTGGTTCAGACTAATGAGCCACCTGTGGAGCTGCCATCGACCTGTATGACCGAGTCGCCCGTCTCCCCTTCCCTGGACGACGGTGTCCGTCTAGCTCTGCTGTGGTTCCTCGAGGCGCTGTTCGGCGACGTGACCTACCACTTCTGCTCCTTTCAGCAGACTTTCGTGGTGGAAAAGCGACAGGTGTCGGCTGCGGACGAGTTCCTCCTGTTCGAAGTCGACTCGTTCCTGGACGCCCACACGGAGCTCGGATGCCGCGATTTCTTCCGCCAGTGCTTCCACACCGAGGTACAGGGCTAGCTCCATTGCTCTTGGGGGGGGGGGTCCAGTGTACACACATCTGCGGCTTGCAAAGCGTCGACTAACCCATTGCTTCTCTTCCCCGCAGCTCTTCCGTAACTTTCTGCTCGCCCAGCACATGCAATTCGCGCTGCCAAGCTCCACTACAGCTCCCGAGTCTGGCGACGCGACTCCAAAACAGGACAAGCACCTGGATCTTCAGCCGGACACCTTCATATAGCGGCCGACCAAGTGCGTGTCAACACCACCACTCTAGAGTAGCAATCCGTCAATAGTCAGAGACCGTCTATCCTGTTGCTTTTGCTGGTGCGCGTTTGTGATGCGCGATCAGTTCGTTCAAACTAACGAACGCGAACTTTCGCGTGAGCTCCGGCAGCGCAGTTTTCAACACCCCAATGGTCCAGGAGCGGTCGTGCACGATGATCACCGAGCCGCAGCGGGTGCGCGCCCGCAGATGCAGCGAGTTCACGACTTCCGACCGGATCTGCGCGTCGTGCGGATACACGCTGCCCAGGCAGATGCGGTAGCCGTGACGCGCTGTGATCTCTCGCATGGGCGTCGTGAACCAGCCTGAGGCCGGTCGCATCCACTTGGTGACGTTGGGTCGAGCGCTGGCTCCGTTGCTGCTCTCCTTCTCCTCGAGAATGGGCCACACAACGTCACCGCCTGCTTTCACTTTAGAGTTGGTCTTCCCGTCGTCAAGAGGCTGGAGGTTCTCGTTCTTGAGCGGCTCCAGCGTGGGCGCCGCGTCCGCCACTTGTTGAAACTCGCTGATGGCTCGGTCACACTCCTGCAGCTTCTGCTCGAAGACGTGCAGCTCGTCCAAGATGCTCGCTCGGTCTTCCGTGAGGTGGTTTCCCAGCGCGTGGCCCTCGCGCACGATGCGACGCAGCACCTCTTCGTTGCCGGGAATGTTGCCGGAGATGATGAAGAACGTGGCCGTCACCTTGTGCTCGCGCAGGATGTCCAGGATCGCCGGTGTGGACGGAGACGGCGCGTCGTCGACTGTCAGTGAGCACACGCGTGACGTCGTGCGGACGCACCAGAGCACGGAAGGGTGCGAGTTCCACACCACGAGCCGCAGCAGCCACGTCGGCAGCAGGTACACGGAGGCCAAGAACGCGCCAGCCGTCAGGAACACGCACGCGCCCGCGATATGCACTGCGGCTGGGACAGACACACCGTCGGTTGGAGCATCGACTGGTGCCGCGTTCGCCGTGGGCAAGAGCGAGGTCGCGCCCCAGAGCTCCAGCACGAGCAGCGACGTCGCGGCCAGTCGCTGGATCATGTTTCCCGTTGCGGCTTTCTTCGCTTTGTGTTTTGTGAGTGTTGAAGTGAACAGCTCCCTCTTTTTTGTGACATGTGTGTTCTCGCAAATCCGAGATACTACCTTGCAGCAAAACGAGGGAGGATTTGCGAAAACTGTGCGAAATACGGTGATGTTTCGAAATTTTAAAAAAATCGAGAAAATCCGAGCGCTGCATAGAAAAGTGTATGATTCGGAACAACAAGCTGATACAAGAGGTACACGTGGGTGGCCCGAACGCGAGCCACGTCGCTGACAGCAGACAAACGCATGAACGCGTCAGATTGTCACGCTCTGCAGCACTCAACGGGCTCCGCTGCGCGAGAAGACGCGTCATCTCCCTTCGCAATGAACCACACGACACCAGAGAGAGAGAGAGAAATGCAGAATGCTGAGATTGTGCTCGAGCATTACATCGCGCGACGCGGGGAGAGGCGGATCCAATCTACCAAAACGCAACCGACGGCTCCAACTCTACAGGAACTTGGACACGCCGTCCTCGATGGACTCCAGCGACAGCTCCGAGGCGTCGGTGGCCGTGAGGTGGATGCCCACTCCCATCAGCACGCGCTTGATGGCCTCCTTGGACGACGCGTACAGCATCTTGCTCTTGATGCGCGCCGTGTCCGGGGACCTGCTCAATCCGATCGAATGCGCCACAAATCAAAGTGAGTTTCCGCCCTCCTCCCCCAGCCAAGAGAGCAACAGTGCATCGCGGCCTTACCACGACAGGAACACCAACTTGCTGGTGGGACGGCCGTCCTTGGTGGTCAGGTCCAGGTCCACCAGCGCGTATCGGCAGTCATCCGTGATCTGCGCCAACTTGTCGGCCATGTCCTGGTACGACTCGGACTGGGGGCCGGTGGCCTCAATCACGATCTCCGAGTCGTCCACGATCTTGTAGATGAAGTAGCGGAAGTCGTGCGGCGCGCGCTTCAGCTTGAAGTCGTTGAACTGCGTGATGACCGCATCATCGACACCAACACCCGAAGACTGGAGGGGGGAGGGGAGGGGAGGCGCGTCAGTTGCTGCCACAACAAGATACAACAGGCCGAGGGGCGACACCTCGCAGCAGCGAATGCGCGCGCACACGTACCATATTGCTGGAAGGGGATTCTTGGCTTGGTTTTGAGAAGGAAGCTGGTGAGTGAGGGAGGGAAGGCGGGAAGAAAACCCTCCCCCTCAGCTGCACTTGCCAGTATCGCCTGGTTTCACTGCAGTAAAGTATGGAACTCAGATGTAATCTCTCCCCAATCAAAACTCCCTCCTCCAGTTGAGGCCCGTAGGGTCTTGTAATGAGGATCTGAAGGGTGCAATGTGCGGAATGATTTGTACCCATCTCACAGCAACTCCGAAACCTTTATAACAGCATATATATAGTACTAATATCTCTAATGTAATAATAAGATATCAGTATTTTGCAGAGCGAATGAACGCTTTCAAGAGCAATTTCAATCAATCCTATGCCTCCCTTTGTTTCGCTGTTCCGCATCCAATCCAATATCACAGGCATCATGATTCCAAGGTTCAACCTACGCCTTCCACTGCACCGCTGCGAGCGCCACCTTGGCGCTTTTGGCGAGCAGCGGATCCGAGTCCTGCATGAGCGCGCGCAGTCGCAGCTGCGTGGCGGTCGTGTCCAGCGCGTGACGGGCTAGCGGCAGCGCCGCGACCACAGCCACGAGCTTCGCGGCGTTGAGCTGCACGCGCGGGCGGCTGGACTGCAGCAGCTGCTTGAGAGGCGCCAGCCCGTCGCTCTGCACGATCACGCGCTTGACCTCATCGTTCGCTGCCAGACTCATGAGCGCGCCGGCGCTGGCCGCCGTCACGGACCACTGCGGGTCCGACAGCAACCCGCACAACCGCGGTAGCACGCCTCCGTGCTCCACCGCCGCCTTGCGCGTCTTCTCCGTGAAGCCCAGCGCCCCCAGCGCATCGCAAGCCGCCGCGCGCACCTCGTCCTGCGGGTCGAACAGCCGCTTGGCGCACAGCTGAACGGCTCCAAGCTCCAGCGCCTGAGTCACTGAGAGATCAACGCCGTCGTTCGCCAGATTCTTCAGGAGTTGCAGCGCGCGGAGGCGTAACGCGGTGTTCAGGCGCCGACTCTTCAGCTGCTCCAACACAATCGGCAGGTAGCCGACGCTCGTGAGCTGTCGCGCGCCGATGAAGGAGGCAGAAAGCAGCAGCAGCGCGTCGTACAGGTGCTCGCACGTGCGTTTGTTGGAGGTGGAGGCGAAAACGGGCTGGATCCGAGTGATGGTCCCGCCCCGCAGTAGCTCCGCCTGGCCAAAGGGGGACTCGGCCATGACGCTCAATACACGCGCAGAGAGCTCCTGCAACTCGGTATCGCAGTCACTTAACTCCCTGTCACCCGATCCCACGGCTCCATCATCGTCGCAAGCGATGCCGCTTTCGATGAGCTCGAGGACGCCGTACTTGAGACTCATGACGAGCTCCTGCGGCAGTTTGAGCACCGAGGCGAGCGCCTCCAGCACCCGTCGACGCAGCACAGGGTCGCCCTCCTCCAGCGCGTGCAGCAAATGTGGATGGTTATCGGCACCGAAGGCCTCAGCCACGCACTCGTAGGGCGGCTCCTTCACCTCGCCCTTCACGGTCATCAGCGTCAGGTGCTGCCCCGTCGTTCGCTTGTAGAGCAGCGAGCCCTGCGCACGCAGATGCTTCACGCCGCCCACCGCCGAGGCGGATGGAGAGACCATTTGCTTCTGGTGCATCTTCTTTTCTCCTTCCCACAGCCAGTGGAAGGTGTATGCGTCTGTTGGTAGGCGTCGATTCAGCCGATGGTTTCGAGCTCTACCGAAGATAGCTGACGCTCTTGGAGCGCGAGACTGCAGATGGCTGTGGCAGCAGAGGTGGCACCACCTTTGGCGTCAGCGGCTTCCCTCCCAGGGAGATTTTGTGCCCGCTCGAAGTCGCTGCGGAAGCTTCAGGTCCCGCGAAGGGCAGAAGCGAAGTTCGCATCTTTGGGAACATAGGCGGTGGCGTGAACTCTGCGCGCTCGACTGGCGCAGTCGCCTTTGCAGCTGGATCGTCGCACAGCGTGTCTGCGGGTGGCATCATGGGCTCAATCGTGCCCATCTCGATGTAGCTTGCATTCGGCCTCACCTCGACGGCGTAACCCGGGAAAGAGATGGTGCGCGGCACATGGGCCAGAACGGGGGCTGCGTTGCGTGGCTGGAAGAGCACGGAGGAGATTTGTGTGGGAGGGAGTGCCCCATCCTTCTCACGACTCAGGAAGCTGCGGTCGCTTTGCCAAGTCTCAGCTGGAGGAGAGTGGGGCAGATATCTGGCAATCGAGGCCGACGACGCAGTGGTAGCGCCTTCGTCCTTCTCGACAAGTCGATAGAGTAGTGACGAGAGGTTGCGCTCGCGTGGGTCGCTCGGGCTCGCGAACTGGGCAAGGGTGGAGAGCAGACGCACGCACATGCTCTCGACGCAAGGGTCCAGTGGGTTGTGGAGCTGCTGCTGCTGTTCCAGGTGATCCAGCAACTCCAGCACCGAAGCCACAACACCCTGGGCAGCCATCATAGCCGGCACACCAGGCTTTTGCGCAAGCAAGCAGAACGTGGCGACGCAATTCGTTTTGACGAACATGGAGGAGTCAGCGCACATGAGCGACACGAGGTGGCGAATGGCGCCCCCGTCTAGCAGCGGCTGAATGTTCCCTGGCGCGATGGCTAGTTTGCGCAGCACTGCCGAACTCATAGCCTCCGCTTCTGTCGAGCGTACCGATCCAGGCGAGCAGAGCCAGAGAATGAGCGGAAGGACTCCCCGCGAGAGCAGCAGGTGCGAGTTCACGCGTCCCAGGAAGAGGTTGCAGGTTGCGAGGGCCACATTCTCAGAGCATAACTCGCTTCCCACGGCGAAAAGCTCGCACAGCAGAAGCGTTGCCGTCTCGGAGCTCAGTGCGTCGTGAAACTTGGCGCACGTGGATGCGTTGCGCAGGATGCCGGCGCAAAGCGCTACTGTCTCCATCTCGCCCTCTCTCTTGCCTTCGGTGTTTGGAGGCCTCTCCTGTTGCTGTGCTGCCAGCGTCGCCTTGAGCGCCAGAATGACATTGCGCATGGGGATACTGGGTAGAAGAGTGGCGTCGCACGTGAGGTTGTAAAGGCAGCGGAGAAGCAGCGATTGCGATCTTCCTGTCACGTGGAGCAGGAGGGCAGGAAGCGCAATACCGAGAGGGCCGTGTGCCAGCACTAACGCGGGACGCGTAATCTCGTGCAAAGACAGCAGGTGCAAGAGCACGACACAACTCCACGCGCAACTCGCAGTGGCGTCTTCTCCGCCGGCTCCGTTCTCGCCAGCACGTTGCGGTTGCTTCTCCAGCTCCTGCAGCTCTGCTACCCGCACGAGGTGCGTCAGCGTGCTCATTGTCGCGGGCTCGGCGAAGACGGCGACGGCTGCCTCGTCATCCTCCGGACAGTTCTGGAACAACAGCACCAGCAGCTCCGCCACGAGGCCGGACAACTCCGCTTCGCTCTCCTCTGCTTCTACGTGGGGTTTGTCTTGGGCGTTCATCACCACGATAACATGAGGCAACATGCCGAATTTCAGAAGGATAGCCGCGCTCGGCAGCTCCGTGAGCAGATTGATCAAGCCCTTCAGCACGGTGGCCTTCGTGGGGCTGTCGCCATCGCATCGAAGCACCTGCAGCAGCGACATCACCGCCGCAGGCTTCGCAACAAGCCCCGCGCGCGTCGAGGAGTGCAGCGTCAGCACGCAGAATGCATCCGAGAGGATGGCATGGTCCTGGGCTTCCATGGCGGCCGTGAAGAGCCCGAAGGCCCACAGTAGCCCGTCGTCACACATACGTTGGACTGCTTCACCTTTGGCAAGGCGCAGCATGTTCAATAAGGCTTTGAGGCAAACGCGGCGCGTCTCGGGATCGTTGGACTTGACACACGCAAGCACGAGCAGTGTGCGGAGAGCCCCGAGCTTGACCAGATTCTCGCCGTGCACTGCCTTGGCCGTCAAGTTGCAGAGCGTCACGGCGCACACACGGCGCACAGCCTCCTCCGGCGCAGCTGCGAGCAGCGTAAGCGCCTTGATGACTCCGCCCCGCAGCAGTGGAGCTCCTACCGCCGCATCCTGAGAGAGCAGCGCGTACGTGTGGACGCACAGGCGCAGCGTCTCGCCGTCTTCGGAGCCAGCGAGCACCACCAGCGCGTCGAGCAGGCCCCGCTCCACCATGGACAAGCGACACTCCTCCACACTCGCAAAGCGTGTCAAGCAGGCAGCGCAAGCCGCTCGCAGCGCAGCACGGTTCGCACTTTGCTCACCGCTGTCGCCTTCGATGGACTCGGCCCTTCCTTTGTCACGGGTGCAAATGTCAACCACCACGGGGAACATTCGGTCGATGAGCCGCAGGAGCTCGTCCCGTGCGAGCGAGCGGCCGTCGAAGAGAATGCAAACGACGTTCAGGCACAGACTCTGCGCTTCTGCATCGCCCTCTTGCGCCATGCGCCGCAGCAGGAAGCCCTCGTCGCCGTCTGGAGTCGCGTAGGCTGCCGCAAGAAGGAGTTGGTGCACCTCGTACTCCTGGCAAAGGCTGAAGAAGCTGCCACCGAGTAAAGTGAGCACGCGGCGGTCTTTGGAGCTTGCGCCCACTTGGCTCAGCCGTCCTTGAGCCAGCCTCGCTACATCCGCCTTCGGGTACCGGAACGACAAGTTGTAAAGCAGCACCATCTGCAGTCGCACTTGGGCGCTGTCCTGCGGGAAAGCGGAGAACGCCACGTGTCGGTAGATTCGCTCCAGATACTGCGGCTGGTCGAGCAGCTCACCCAGCTCTAGAGGAGCCGCGGCTCTCTGCTGGTCTTGTGGTGAGCAGGTCTCCGTCTCATCCGGCGGCTCCTCCGACTCGTTCCATGAGAGGATGCTCGCCAGCGCGAAGAGCACGCAACAGGAAATGGCCGAGGCCGTCGCTCGGCTTGTAGGCGAGGGGTCCTCTTCTTGTCCGTCGGCTTGTTCGTGTCCGTGCTCGTGCTGAAAAGAGAGCAGGAATTGGAAGACGCTCTCGCTAACAGCTTCGATGTTCGCGGGCTCGGATAACAGCACTGCGAGCAAATGGTAAATGAGCAGACGCACGCCAGGACGGCGCTTGGCGCCTTCGTCTAGCGCTGCCAGTGCGTCCAGAGCCCCAGCACTCCCCATGAGCTCGCGCCCCTGAGCTTCCCCCGCGAGGCTGCTCAGCGTTGTTAGCGCGCAGACGACATAGTCGTCCCTTGCAGCGAGACCCAGACGCGGCAGCTCCTCCACTACCACACGGACGCAGTCTCCGTAGCGCACTAGCGTGCGGCGGCAGACGCCGCTTTCCACGAGATGCCACAGGGCTCCCAGCACGTTGACGCGAGCAGTCTCGCTTTGTCGACAGCCCACGAGTGTCCGCAGCAGAGATAAGGCCTCCGGCTCCACGAGCTTCGCGTGGTTCATGCGTGTGCAGGCCAGGTTGTAGACGGCGCGGCTGAGCGTTTCGCGGTCGCGCGCGTCCTTGCCGTGCTCTGCGAGCGCATGCACCACGTCGTCCACGCGCGGGTACGAGTACTGCGGACACGAGAGATTGAAGATCGCGAAGGTGCAGGCGCGCTCGGCCAACGCTGACGTGCGCCGCTGCTTCAGCAGACAGTCGAGTGCCTTCTCCTTGATGAAGCCGCTCTCGCTCCCGTCCTCCATCGTGAGGTTGGCCAGCGTCCCCAGGCAGTTGGGCAGCAGCAGCTTCTCGTGCGTGTGGGCAGTCGACACCGCAAGCGCTGCCAAAAGCGGCAGCGCGTTGTGCGAAAGAAGTGCGGCACGACCCTCAGGCTCGCAGGACAAATGACCCAAAATGGCCACGCATGCGCTTAAGGTCGCCACGTCCTTGGAGCGACAGAGAGCCACCACACTCGGCACTACGTTGTCGCCCAGCAGTGCGGTGTGCAGCGAGTGGTTGGCCGCCATGGCCTCCACCGCCAGTGCGTATTGCCGCTTGCGGTCGCTTTTGGTTTTGCTCGGCTTGTTTGGGTTCAGGTGTGCTGCTATCGAGGAGGTTGGCGCCACCACTGGAGTAGCACCTCGTTCCGTGGCCTGCTGCTGCTCAGACATTGGTTTCGTTGGAGTCATGGGCGCCAATTTGATCTGCTGCGGCTTGTAGCTGCTGCCCAAACGCGCAGACAGCGGTTGCTTCTGCTTCCGCGAAGGCGGCAGGCGAGACATGTAGAGACTCGCGTCAGTGTACTCGCCACGCTGAGCGAACACGTCTCCGTGGTACTGAAAGGGCAACTTGCGGTGGAGCTCCAGTCCCGCGTGGGCGTCGGCTTCATCCGCCACGAAGTAATCCCGTCGACGTTGCGGGGAAGGCTGGCATTGGAGCTGGCCATCAGCGGAGTCGTGTGCGCGCGAAGCTGGAGGAGACTTGAGCAACGAGGCGACGGATGAAGCACGCGAATGCGAAAACTCGGTCATGGCGCGCACGTGATGGCGACTGTTGCTTCTGTTGCTGGCTTGGAGGTGAGCAGGACTCCACTCCACAAAGGTGGGGAGCTGCTTGGCCAAATAAAAATAGTTAGGCTGGGTGTCAGTGGAGCTGTGGGGTCGCATTGGGCCGATGCACGTCTGCAAACATGAAGGCTATTCATTTCGGCGTTACCTCCTCTTGATGATTCTTCTCTCGCTGCAGGATTGGAGCCTGCTGGCGGATCAGCAGCAGACACACGCCGTGCTACCCACGTTTCCGCAGATAAACCAATCCTGGAAATGGAAGAGCGCGGTCCCTACGACAACTCGCGCTGTCCGACTTAATCGAAGACATCATCCAGCGCTTCACCCAGCAGCAGACCGCCCAGGACGCCGGCGCCAACGCCCATGGCCATCTGCCCGCCGCTCATACCGCCGCCGCCGCCGCCGCTACGGCCGTAGCCCCCACCATGGCCACCACCGTAGCCGCCGCCGTAGCCGCCGCCGTAGCCGTGAGGAGAGTGATGGCCGTGCCCATACATGGGCTGGCCCTGCATAACCATGACTGGAGGCCCCGCTGCGTACACCACGGGCGGTGGAGGAGGGTATCCTTGGTAAGCAGGAGGGGGCGGGTAGTACGGCTGCTGTGCATACTGTGGCGGCGGCTGCTGGTAATACGGTTGCTGGGGCGGGTACGCCCCCGCTGTAGGAGCAGGGTATCCACTTTGTTGCGGCGGGTAGCTCGGTGCGGCCTGCTGTGGGACCGGGTATCCTTGTGCTGCCTGCTGTGGGGCCGGGTATCCAGGTGCTACTTGCTGCGCGGCCGGGTAACCAGGCGCTGCCGCTTGTTGAGGGTACGCGTACGCTTGCGCTTGCGACTGCGATTTCGTCTTCCCCGCCTTTTCCGTGGATGGAACCGCCGCTGCCGCCGCCGATTGAACGCCAGGTCCTTGGTACTGAATGCGCAGGTTGATCTCACCCGCGCGCTTGGAGCCGTTGTTCAGCGTGTACCACTGGTCCACCACGCCTCCCTGGAGAAACATGCTCACTGGGAGGCGGCATTCGCCGATCAATGTGCTGGACCATCATCGAACGCCCACTATTAGCAACAATACCCTCATCAAACGCCACACTGTGGGGGGATGACCGTCCGTACCTGGACGTGAAGCTCTTGTCCTTGACCTCAATGGTGAGCTGGTCCAGCTGCGGATCCACCACCGCAAACACGAAGACTTCGTTCCACACAGGCGTCTTGTCTGTAGCAGCAACGCACAGCGAGTTCGTTCGTTAGCGCTTCGATGACAAACGCCAGTCTGTCAGTCCCTCAGAGCGGAGGCAGGAGGAAGACTCACGCCCGTTGTCATGCACGCGCGTCTTGAAGCTCTTGCTGCGCAGCGACAGCTTGCAGAAGGGGTCCTGCTTGCCGAAAGTCTGCTTGTCCAACAGGTTGCGCGCCGAACACGCGCGCACGTGCAGCTCCATCGCCGTCGCTCCTTCGGACTTGCGCTTCTTGCCCTCTTTTCTTCTCTGGCCTCTTTCTTGATTCGACAAACTGAATGCACCGACCAACACTCCGTCAAAAACGAAGACTGATCTCGAAGGAAGTTAGGTTTTTAGGTTTGGGGGACGAAAATCCAGGCGGGGTACGTTATGTACTCGTACACAAAGCGTAACCGGATACGATTCTGACGGTCTATAAACTGTTGCTTCGTGATGCAGTGTTCCCTTTTCCCAGTAATGACGGGCGTTATGCATTGGAACCGAAGAATTGATGCACGCATACAGATATTAAATACCTGGAAGCCCATAAAGCATTTAGCCACAGACAATGACAGCCACCCAAAAATATATTCAGTGGCACCTTGAGTTGTATTTCTCGTCACTGTCTCCCACGCGACCTTCCCATTCCGCAACTTCCCGCCAAACAGGCACAAGGTATTAGAGCGTCTTCGAGACTCCACGGCCGCTGATCGGCAGAATCTCGTCACTAGCTTTCGTCCCTACTCTGGTGTCATCGACACAGACGAGGCCGCCGAGTCTGATTTGCCTGTGTTAGACGAAGCTGTAAAAGAGGCCGGCCCCGAGAGTGCGTGACGGATGATCTTCACGCGGTCGCCTGAGGAGGGGGGTATTAACCGATGCCCTCGCGGGTCTTTGCGTTTACGTGTCTTCCTTTCAAACACGGGGAGGGGAGCCACAGAATCACACGCTGCGTGACGTCGCCTCAGAACCGCGAAGTTCGTTGCGGAAGCGAAGACACTGCGGGAAACCACTAGTGTTCGAAGAGGTTGATTTGTGACTGTGTTAAATGTGCCTGCCAGTGTACCTATGTAGGCGATCTTCCTGTCCACTCACCACTGATGACCGCAGATCCCCTCACCTCGTCGGACTGTTCCGAAATGTAGCCAGTGACGGAGAGAGACTCCTCAATCTTTAATCCTCGACGCTCAGGCCTTCGACGTTCGACGGCTATGCACTCGATACTCAAGGTCTCGATGTTCAGGCCCTCGACGCTCAGACCCTCGACGCTCCAGCACTCGTCGTTCAGACACTCGACCCCAACCGCTATTTTTACCCTGAGAACGGCCAGAAATGAGTCAAATCACACAAGTGAGCCTGCTACCGACGGACGAATAGCTGATCAGCTTTGACACGGACTGACATGCCTATCAAGAATGCATTTAGATATACCGGCACGAGTATTCGACACAAGTGGGTGTTTGTGTGGTTTACCGATGTAGAGGGAAAAAACGGAGTAATGCCGGTCTGGTTATCTGGTAAGTTCCTCAGTTTGGTAGAATCGTCTGGGGAGAACTTAGTCGCGATTCGAGCGCACACGGCGAAGGCGAAGGAAGGATACGTGTCGCAATCCTCCCAGCTGCTTCATTGATTGCTGTTCTTATGTCATTGTCGGAGGGGTAACTGAAAAGCGCTTGCCGCGTAGCGCTCGCGTGTACGAGATTCGTTTCTGTAAGGAATTTGCGCTTTCTGGAGTCTAACACCGACCTAAGCACGTCAAAGCCACTCTCCTCATCCTGGATCACCCGAGAATCTCATATTTCGGTGAAGATACACGACCTTGTTCATCGATTGGTAGAAGTGACTTGCACGCTGCTGTGGCGATGTGAAAAGTTGCGGGAATTGAAGATTCTGAACAATGGCATCCCACGCACAGTCGCAAATCTTGAGGTGATTCAACTTCAGAGAGGTTATCATCCCACCAAAGGGCCATCGTTCTCCTATAATCGCCGGAGAACTCTTTCCCAAATGCCGATAAAGTCGAGATCTGCCATTGACATTTTGTCAGCAATAATTCCGAGCACGGGATCCCACACGTCCAGCATGTCTTCATTTGGGCTGTCGAGATACTTGGGGAAATGACAAGTCATGCTGATACCGACTCCGATCATTGTATCGGGGCACATGGAGCTCCTATATTTGCTAATCTGTGCAGAGGTTTTGAAGCGAAAGGGGCTTGAGCTAAAGGAAGTAAATTACATTCTCAATATGTAATGAGCTAGGGGGGCTGCCCGTGGTGCCACCCCGTCGATGGGGGGTCATCCCATTGGACTAAACTCTACCTAATTCCTAATATGAACCAATGCGAGGGATGGTATGGACGTGGCTCCTTTCAACCAATAAGTGGCCGAAGTTGACCGAACCGTTCTTAATCCAGTACTTTCGATGTCCAGCTGATATTACCACACCACCAAGAGAGCGAATGCGACTCCTCTGGAGCATTTCTACAGTCTGAACGAAACCGTTATCCGATCTGGACTGCACGCCAAGAGGGACAGTTTAGATCAAAAGTGCGAACACTTCGAACGCTTCATCCTCACCCTGAGCCATCAAGAACTGGAACTGTGTATGGAACTCACGATGTCCAGCATTCATGATGTCTGAACCCTTAACGACGTATTGCGAAAGCGCCAACGAATCTTGGATCATCAGAAGAAGCCGCAGTTCGGATAAAATAAATTGGATAGAATCCCCCCGCGACGCCGACGTCGACTCCGATTCGAGCGATCCACACAATCAACTCTGTTACCAGTGTTCCGGATTTCGATCAAGGAATGCTGACGCCGAGTATTTGCAAACACGGACGAGGTGGCAAAGCTGTCCGTTGCCCAATTGCTGGGGGCGGTTCCTCCTCAGGAAGTGTACTATGGCGACACTGGGTGTTCAACGCAACGACCGAGGTGTTACCGTTGCCAATTGTGGAAACTTCCATACGCAGGCTGCTAGATGATATTGACTCAGAAGTGCAGCGGACATCATCCCACTGGTCGTTGCAATCGGGCGTGCTGGACTTGCGGCGAAGTTCACGATGTCGGTGAGTGTCTGGCGGCGCAGTTCTTCAACGCCCTGCATCATTGATATGATCCACATCAGCACGCTTGAATGCTGCCGCTAGTGGCCGAGAAGATATTATCTGATCGATCGCTGGTGTGGAAATCAGTACGAGACAAGCGATCTTTATTCGTTTATGCATACATGGAGATCGCATCAAAGAGTATCGGTTAGCCCTACATCACTCCCTGATAATACAGGCGATCCAAAATCAATCCGCATTTTGAAGATCTTGAGCGTTCGCCCAGGTCTGCCAGACGTTCCACGACAGCTGCAGCGACACCAAGGTCACTCCTTCAATTGACTTTCCGCGTGGGCCTCGAACACGCCGGATCAGATCGTAAATCTCACGATCCTGCTCGGGGTTCACCGTTGCTCGTATATCGCTAAATTGCCAGTGTGTCAGCTCCTGCTGGGCGTCAGTACGCTGGCTGTTTACGTCGTTATCGGTCGTGTTCTCCATCGTTGTTTGTGTCATCCGCGGTGGATTGCGTTGTGGGCGTGAGAGCACACACGCTCGAGGATCCCGTGGGTGGTGTTCTTGTGCCTCGGTTGCCGTTGCCTCGTCCGTTCTCGTCGTCGCGGGTGCGCTCGGTGCTATTGTTCTACTCTCTTCTATTATTGTTCATTATTTCCTCATAAAGCTGGCAGGTCTCCATGGCCTCCTTTGGGGAAATATCTCTGCCCGTGACGTCAACTTCGCCTTCCGAGAGCGTGAGTCAGCGAGAATGTGCACTTGCACCAAACACTCCAGGTACGCAGCTCAGTCACGTACGGCGGTGTTCCAAATAACGTCTCTTGTGGCTACCTGAGCTTCAACGCTATCGCTGGACACTTGTTCTTCGTTTCTATGCGGTGCTGCATTGCCTCCCTCCGCTCACAACAGGTTCGACAGATAGGTGGAGCGGGGCAGCACTCAGGTTCACGTCAACAAGATCCGGTTGTCTCTTCACGGTCGAGTTACCATCATTCGTGAAGATCTACTTGGTGCTTTGCTGACGACAGAAGGTCTCCAATTCGTTGCCCAGGAACACACCACCTTGGTCTGTATGCATAATCTTCACTAGACGGTCCTTAAATTGCCTTTCCAGCTGGCGCAGGAGCGTTGTCGTATGTACCGCAGCCTCGGTCTTCCATGTCAGCTGGAACACCCTCTTGTAGCGAGTTGACTAGTCCACAATCAAAAGGAACATCGTTTCTCTGCTCGCCGTTTCATCTCTTATCGAACAGATGTCCATAGAGAATCTGGACTTGCCGCTCAGCAATCGCTTGTACGACATCACCGTCAGCTTCGATTCCATGCAAGGAGCACACCCGAAGGCCGCAATCCTCCTTCATCGAACTTATCACCAAGTCCGTCTTCTTATCGACTAAATCCATGAGGGTTTCGTGTCCAACAGGGCCCAGTCGGCTGTATAAGAACTCCATCGTCGAATTCAGCTTCAGGCCCTCGGTGATGCTCAGGCTGCTCTTGGTCTTGTACAGCACAAGCAGATCCCATCTCGCACCTTGAGCTCAAGCTTCGACATCTAGTTCGTCAGCCAGGCTTCGACGTCAACTGGTGGAATCCGGCAGTGATAAGCAGATACATCTGTGACGAGATATTGCCCGTCGCGTTGGGTGAGTACACGACCTCATCGAGGAGTCGATCTTCAACCTGATGCGTATGTTGATTCTTGATATGCAGCAATATTGACCCACGCATTCGTGTCCTCCATAGCTCCATTAGCGAACGCAAGAGGGAGACTGGGTTCGCTATCGTCAAACGAGATAAACAGGGACAAGTTATTAATTACAGTGTAGTGGGGAGCACCTCCATCCAACATCCATCCAATCTCGGAGGATGGTAGGGGGCTGAAGTGTCACTGGTGCGTACCATTATCACACGACGCTCCGATTGGCTCTGCTGGCTGGGCGAGAGTTCAGCACTGCACATCTCCTCCAGTCCTGATTGTATTAACCGCATATAATTAGTCGGTGGGTGAAGTCACCGAGATAGCATCATCTAGATAGATATCGCGCAGTGTCTTCTTGTATCGCCGGGGACCGTAGATGTCCCACAGCAAACGCACTGCAGCACCTGCAATCCACGTCACGCAGTGAAAATGAGTGAATGTCCAAGTACGCATCAAGATGGCATTTCCACGCAGCTAGAGGCGGAAGTACTTCAGCCACAACTCATAGAACACCGTCACGGATCGTGTAGTGCGCCAATCAGGTGGCGAACTCACTCTTTCCCATGGTTCATGTTGTCAGCAACAGTTCCGATCAGCATGCAGTCAGTCACGCGAGCAAGTAGCTCATGGCATTCAGAAGCAGAGCCTGTCGAAATAGCCAGGACAGGCGGGTCCGACTTCTTTTCCTCATCACCCGTTGTTTGCCCCACAAAGCACTGCGAACAACCAGGACAGAGGTCACATGTTCACAGGTCGGCCGCCAATCTTGCCTTACTACTTCGGATTCTTGGCTCGTACACATCCTTCTCGCACTGCAATTCCTCCGTCAATTCACTCGGGAGCAGTAATACCAGTAGCCTTGCTCGCCACAATTCCTACAGATACCATTGCGCTGGCATTCTTCAGCCCAGTTCGAGCGCGACTGCATATTCTCGCCGCCATGACTACCGTGGTAGCGATTTTGCCACCCACGTTCACTTTCCATTGAAGTCCATTACCACCAGAATGTCGCCCAGTTCAGGACTAGGTCTCCTTCCCAGACTGTACAGCACTCGCGAACGTCGAAAGAGCTGTGCGCAGATCCAGCGTATTACTCGGGTGCGTCGCCTCCCAGTCCGCGTGTTCCTTTAAGGCGTCCGGGTACACAAGCACGCAATCTGAAACAATCGCACGTGCCTTCTCATCGTCGTCAATTGTGTCCCCGTTGTCAGTCACAAGGCGGCGAATGGCTTCCAGCATGCCCACGTATGACAACATCAATAGGCCCTTCTTCATGCAGGGCCACAGAGCTCGCTCTTCAAGTAGATTTGATTGCCCCTGCCGGGATCAAAGTTTTTCCTCATCGCGGAGAACAACACTGTAGGATTGTCCCCGACGAACTCCACACGAAACAGACGGCGCAACTTTGTCGTCAGCGACGTCACCAGCATCGCGAACGTCTTGATTTCGCGCTCGTTCCAGCAGCAAATATATGACGGGTCGTGTGCAGCACGATATCTGTCCAGCGTCCTGTCGCCGTAGATCATCTCACGGGAGTCAACAGGCCCGGTCTTCAGATGCAGGTCCAGATTTTAGCCATCATTCCCCTTCTCGTCCGTCAGCTCTATCACGTTCATGCTGCTCGTCATCCCCCATCAGTGCATGCAGCACTGAATCGGTGGCCTCACCAGCGACCGAGAACTGCGAGTGTTGGGTTCCACGAATTGAGGGTTGGCGGTAATGAAGAGAATCGAAGATTGAATGGAAGGTGGCTGGGGCGGCGGGTCATTTGAGCGAACGCTGGAACTGGATTTTGGGTTCCAACGAATCTGGGAAATAGCGCCTGCCGTGTCTAGAACCACCTCCATTCCCTCCGTGGAATTCTCACGTTCATCTCCCATTGGCTCCTGACTGGGTGTTTGAGCAGCAACCCCTTCTCGAGTGTCCAACGAGAACACTGCGGGTGGATGCATGGAGGTTTACCTCGAAATGGATCCACTGTACGCCAGCAACGCCTGGGTCAACGGCTGCGTCTGAGCCGTTTCCAACGAATGCAAAAGCGCCAGAAACGTGAGCATAAGATCTAGCTGCGCGCGACCTTCTAGTTCATCCGTCACCTGGGCTGGGAGTGGCGGTGCAGTGGCCGT